>JAVIWB010000107.1:0-141330 GCA_031893035.1 Dermolepida albohirtum | reverse complement strand
CCTCAAAACATATTTTCGGACCATGAGAAACAATGCAAAACAATAGTAGAAGCTAAAAACAAAATCACACCGTCAAATTTCCATAATATAAATTTCAATTGAGACGAATGTACAATAACTAATAACAATAAAACATAAATCTGTGAAAACAAAATAATAGGTGGAACATAACCTTAATAAATAGCGCAAATACATATTGGTAAACAGGCAACCAATAAGTGGATGAAAATAGAAAAAATTTGCTTAGAAACTGAAGGTTGCATGATTGCAATACAAGATCGTGTATGAAAACTAAAAACTATAGTAAATATAGCATAAAGCAGAAAGACATGGTAGCCATATGCAGACAATGTCACAAATATCAGAAACAATTGGGCATATCATAGACGCATGTATATCCAGGTGGCGTGGTATTTATTCCAGAAGTCATGAACCGGTTGCTTATCGAGTAGACAAAGACTCAAATCACAATCGTGAACAGTAAATCAAACATAAATTGCGTTTTTGGAGACACGCTATTTTTTTAATTGTGGTATTGTACACTTTTTTTATGATTATCAATCATCCATAAATGTTTCATCGCAAACTTTACAGTATCTCACCATTATAATATAAGTCGGGAGATTCATCAATAAACTTTCACACTGCGTCAACCAATGGTCTCTCGAAATTTGCTGTTAACATCAAGTGAGCGACAATATTGTCACTGGCTAAGCGAAACAACTGAAAATGAGGTTAGAAAAATTACTCACATTTCCCTACAAGATAGATAAGCTTCCATCAGAGCAATTGGAGAATGATTCACTATCGTTGTATTTCGATTTGATGAATAAAAATCACTTAACATATGTCTATTCTCCTCGTTGGTGTTTGATATTTTTATTTTATCTAAGTACTGATGAATAATGATGACAATAGCTGACGAGATGACTAACGTTTTTCATTGTTTTCTGCTCTATGCCCTTCTCCTTGGCTGAATCTATGTAATATCTTTATCTACTAACATTCTCCTCATTCCCTCGTTCCGTGTAGCTATTTTCATCTGGTGTTTTCTTTGGAGTTGCATTTCACGATTGATTTACTTCTGTTTTCTCTCATTCTGGAGATGTACCTGAACCACTTGAGTTGTGTTTCAATTTTATCGAGTATATACTACGTGAAAAGATGATTATCATTTTCCATTGTTTACGGTTCGATGCCTTTTTCTTTGTTCGAATCTATGTAATATCTTTATTTGCTAACGTTTCCCTTATGCTCTCATTTTGTAGTTCTGGGTTTTTTTCTCTGGCCTGGTTTCTTGTTTTCGTAGGAGTTCTATTACCCAGATAATTTTCGCTTGCTTGTTTTCTTCCATTCTGGAAACATGCTCAAACTATCGGAGTTGTGTTTCAATTTCATGGAGTATATACATATTTTACTTTTAATCATCATCTGATTTCTTCTTTTCTTATTTTATCTTGTTTATGTATTATGTATTTTTCTTAAGATTTTCATTTCACAGGTCTGTATTTTACTTTTTAGTTTTTCTTCAAATACCCATGGTTCTGGAGATGTATAGATGCTAAAATGGATTCATATGTTTTGTTCTTTGTTCTTTTACTTATTTCTTTTTTGTTGCAACATGTGCTTCATGATGATTTTAATGCAACCTATGGTTGATTAAGTTAATCACTTAAGGTTTATATATAACCCCTTTCCATATTAATTTTCGTAAAGCTAAAACGCGTGTTTTGGATTTCGACGATACATATCGTGTACGGAATTTGTTTCGTGCAATGCTGTTTAATAATCTGCTGATGATGACAACTTAGTTGTCGAAATACGTATACGGAATACGGAAATTAATGTGGAAAGGGGTTATATATCAACCTTAAGTGACTAAGATGCTACATAATACTATACATTTTATTAATGTTATTTTGTTAATTTTCTTTTCTAGGCAATCTTACTCTTCAAACACGGAACCTAGATATTTAATGAATTGTTTCTCTTTTTAATTTATGCTCTTTTAACACTTGATGCAACACTTTTTATTTTATTTCGTAGCTGTTTCTATATTATTTGCTATTATTATTAAATCATGACTATACCGAAGTTTCTTTAACAAAAACAAGGGCAAGTTTTCTATACTCTATGTATGTGTGATCTTATATCTAGACTAAAGGTTCTAACTCTGTATTGGGAACAGTTCCGAACTGGCTGATATGTAATGACTTTAACAGAAACAAGTGAAAAGCAAATACAGTATTGTTTAGATATAATACCTTTGGTGAAGTTCTTAACAACGCGGAACTTGGAAATAGTGTTCATTTATTGGAGGTTATTGCAGATAAGTCCTAAAATGGAAGCACTCCATCCAAAATTTATGTACAATCTTATCAAATGTTTGAAAATTCATTCCTTGAAGAAACTAGTACGCAGGTGTTACGAATAATATATTCTCAGTCTATTCCAGAATAAAGCATGACATCGCGGTATGGGATAGCAGAAGTGATTTGGATCAGATTCGTTCATAATACCAAAAAGAATCCTTATATCAATGTATAATTTGAATTTTGATCAATCATGAAGTCTTATGAGGTGTTTTTTATTTAGAATGAAGTATGGCATTGTGGTCTGGGGCAGCAGAACTGATTTGGATCTAATTCATTCATAATAAAAAAAAATTCTTAAATCAATGTATCATTTGGATTTTGATCAATCATGCAGTCACATGAGGTCTTTTTGCTTACAAGCATAAATATTCATTTGAAGGAATATATCGTTGTTCAAGATCTTTCAGTGCATAAAACTAGTTACTACTATCCTAGACATTGCTGGACTTTGACCGATAGTGGACTACACTACTCTTCTATTAAATTTTTCAATTACTTATGCGAATCGTGTATAGAAATTAAGACTTTTTCAATATTGAAGCCAAGAATTCAGCCACATAACAATGGGAAACACGAATTTCGTTGACTTAGATCTGACACTTGTTTTTGACTGACTTTTGGTGTCTGAATCAAAAAATTACACCAGTTTTTATCTATCACGTTAACTTTTTAAGTTACAGGATACTCTCTTTTTGTCCTAAAAATCATACAAATAAAGGAAGAAATTATATAGTTTCTGCATATAATATAGCTTCTGCAAATTAAACTGGGTTCATACAAATAGTAAAGTTCTTTTACCAAACCTCAAACACACATATTAAGGTAATCATAACTTATCCTGGAGTGTTCAATTTGTAGACAATCTCACTTGATGCTCCAACAATAGTCAGCCATCATATGTACATCCCATCTAGCTTGATTCCGTGCCTCCATGATCTTTATATCTTGGTGGAACCGCTCACCCTGCTCACAGAGTGCTCACATTAATATAAGCTGTGAAAAACAACTACACTTTTGCAATCCACATGCCTATTTAGCTTTAAAACATCTGAAAATCTGATTATATATTTATATATATATATATATATATCGTAGTTTTCTGCATTAAGACGTATTATATGTATTTTTGGCACATACAATCACTCACCGAAGTGTTAATTCACCCTATATAGTAACAGTTTTCAGATTGTTATTAGAATTTTTCACAGTTTTTAACGTCGTTAAATGGAAGTAAATATACTTTATCATAGATCGATCTTCACATTTGATCATATTTCACATTCACGGGGGGTTACGAACACTTTCGTAACTGGCTGTACATATTTCGAGGAATATGTGTATGATATTTACATTATTACGTTTGCCTTCCTTTTCCTAGATAAATCACAATAAATTATTATTATTAATGCTATGAAGAGTAAATAAATATCTTAAAAACTAATCACTTCAAAGTTAAACCATGTATCGTTAAAATTTTTTTAATTATTAAATTATATGATTGCTGTTAAATACGAACTTTATGCCTGAAACATTCATTTTTTGAATTTCTAGGCCTTATATATCATAAAAGAAACATTAAGATCAATATTATACGATAATAGAAGAATGTTTAATCTTAATTCTATAAATAAAATTACAATTAAACAATTCCAAATATTTTATTAGAGATACGTAGATTATATATGATTAAAACGGTTCAGATTCATAATTATAAGTCGATAATGTAAGTAGTTGAGCTATTTTCCACCATAATATCAAGAGCGCTGTACGTTAATGGAGTTAAACGAATATAGAGTCCTGTAGCCGTCAATTCTTTAATTTGATTCTAAACTGAGCTTAAATACATTTATATTTAAGAAATATAATTAATATCCCAGAACATATAAAACAATCAAACTTAAAATTTAAATGCTGTTTTATCGTTATTAATGACACTTTATAAATTACAGGCAAGATTTCATTAAAATTTTAGTGTATTTAGTTCATTTAGTTTGATATAAACCAATATAACATCTGAATAAAATGTTCAATCACTGATTGAATCGAATGTTTCATTGAATTCATTAAAGTTGTTTATGTATTACATTCACATGTCTTTCATAATACTTTGAAACTCTTACGAAGGATCACTTGTCTAGTAAGAACATCCGTATAAAACACCCATGGTAGATTTTAATAGTATCTGTGGTTGAGTAAATTAATCAATTAAGATTAATATAACCCCTCTCCACAATAATTTTCGTATTTTGTACAAGCCAAACACACTAGTGTGTGTGGTTGGCTTTCTACAGTGTCTAGCCTAGTATGCACTTTGTTTCTGTGTGGATTTTGGCGTGGTTCCAGCTTCGACACTGTGATTAATTATCTGCTGATGATGACAAATTAGTGTTATCGAAATGGATACATAGAATAGGAAAATTAATGTGTAAACGGATTTTATTAACCTTTAGTAATTAATAAGCAACCATAATTTTTCGAATCGTTTCATTTGATATCGCTTATCACTCTTCTACGACGACCATCCTCAAACGCAACAAAAATCAATTTTTTTCATGTCGTAAAGTGTACCACGCCATACATTTCTATGTATAAAATGATCGTTCGCAATACGAGGTTTTTCTACCTCTTAAATCGACAGCTTTGTTTATTGATTGTTTCGTTTAATGTGACATTTGTTGTCCCTGTCTCTACCAGGCAAACAAGAAAATTCCTATTTTTCAAATAGTCTTTCTCTAAATCTTACTTTGCGCATGCATAACCTTATACAAAATTCTCCATAAATTGATTGTTTAAATCCTGCCCCTCTTAAGAGCTCATAGCTAGTGGTAGGTTCTGGATCTAGCGTTTCTGAGGAATCGAGTTAAATCTAAACTAAGGTTAAGGTAAAGTTAAGTTGCTGATAGCTGCGTAACTGTAGAAAACTGTGGTAGTTATTATTTTATTGGGGGCACCTCCTCGTGTTTAATCTTATCCTGTAAGCCGGGCTTTGGCCAGGAGGACTGTTATTTCCTTACTATTCGTGGGAACAGAATGGAAAGGGTTCAAAGTGTAACCCGACAACTAAAAATAGAAAAGAACATGTAAAAGATTCTAAAACTGCAGGGCAAGAACCCTCAATGAAGAAAATCAATCCGGGATTGTTAGAATTAAACCCGTAGAGAAAGTGGAGCTAATGTGCGATGTGCAGATCGGTTCAGTTAGATGATTTGGAATTCCCAAGACTAAAGTGTAACAGCTGGTGAGACAATCTAAGCTTAGATAGAGGCTGAAGGAGTCTTGAAAAAAGACAACTTCAACAGGCATATGCAAAGAAACCAAGAAACTGCAGAGAGACATGAGGATCGCGATAGATTTGCAAAGGTCATAGTGGAATACTTTTTGTGGCCACCTCAAATAATCTTAAATTTCAAGTTCAGGGATTGCCGTGAGATTAATATTCAAGTTTTATTTGGGATATTTTACCTTATTGTAGTAAAATTTTCAGCAGAATTGAATAGAATTTTTCAAATTTTTTCATTCTATTACGTATACTTTCTTCAGTAGAACAATTGAAAGCTTCATAATTCTGTGATGAGTTTGTTTTATAGATCCACAATTTCCACAATAAGTTTAGTAATTTCAGTACAATGTTCTTTCGAAATCGATGGTACGATTACATTGAACTTAGTCTACGCGGAATTTTAACTTAAAGGAAATAAACACTGTAATTATCGGCGTTTTGAAAAGTCCTATAGAACACTATATAATTAATATGCAGCTTATATGCATTTCTTTATGAATTTTAATCAAATCTATTTATGCTACTTGTGCATTCTATATATACACGTATAACATAACAAACTGTCATATATAAAATATTTTAAAGGGTACTCAGTGTAAAATTCATATGACTTCGTAAATCTTGGTGCAGCATATATACGAGCAACATCAGCGTTCAATTCGTAAGTTAAGCTAATATTCCTGGAGCTCTAGCAAGCTATAACGCCCTTTTGCAATCGGGTGATTCCTGATATATACACATTTATGGGAATTGGCTTTGCAGAAAACGTCGAAAGGATGCACATACATAGTATATTCATGTGCAGATGCCTTAGCAGAGAATTCAGTTACTGGTACAAAAATTGAGTAGGAAAAATCTTATTTCATACTTTTTTATTGAATATTTTAAATATCTGAATATCTACATTTGTTTGTAGGGCAAATATATACAGTTGAATGATAATAAATATATATTTTTTTGGGTAATAAATGTAATATTTAATTATTTATAGAATATTTAATGTAAAATATATGTTGCGCCACTCCCAGCATTGTCAAAAATGTTTACAGTAATTGATTAAAATTATAATGAAATTTGAAATAATAATTCGAGATGATTAACATTTTAGTGCAGGTGTTATTTCATTTATTAATAAACTCTGTAAATGAATTAAAAATAAATATATTAAAATTCATCAAAAAAGGCTTTCCACAATAATGTTCTTATTCCGTATACGCATTTCGACAACGAAGTTATGATCATCAGCAAATATATCGAAATTCGTATACAGAATGCGAACTTTATTGTGATAAAGGGTTTTATTTTTCTTTTTTAATTAATTCAATCAACTACAGCCTCCAGTAAAATTTACCTTCTCTATTAAAATTGAACAAAAGAAAAAACAAAAGAATGAAAGAAGTGGGAAAAGTATTCGAGGTAGTGAAAACGATATTTAGAGTACAACGAATGCTTGAATTACTCAGATAGCATTGCGAACTCACAGAAGAACTGCTGAATGATCAACCAGAGCGTAGAAATTCTTCAAATTTGGTGTTGGAGCAATTGGAAGTGGACGGTAATTACCATAGTCAAATAATGTTTAAGATGAGGCACATTTTAGACTAATTAGTTTCGGTAGTAAACAAAATTGCAGAATTTGGGTCAAATTTCGCACACTCATGTACGAAATTTTGTGCGGGTTTTTGCTGTAGTTTTCCAGGTGCGACACTGTTTAATTATCTGCAGATTATGACGTAGTTATCGAACTACGTAAACAGAATACGAAAATTAATGTGGAAAGGGGTTTATATATCAACCTTAAGTGATTAATTTTATCAACCAGAGGCTCAATCAAAATTACATTGCTGATATGTAGTTTCAACTGGATGACTCTAATTACCAAACAACGCATTTAACAATCAATTATTGAGAAGAAAATTCAGTGGGATCATTATTGCAAAAAATGCCGACATCAATTGGCGACCAAGATCTTGTGATTTGATCCCTTTCGATTGTTTTTTTTGAGGTTACGCCAAATAACTCGTGTATATAAATGCACCGATCTATTGTGGAACCGAATGATAACATTCTTCGAATTAATCGAGAAATTAAATCCAATTTGTGTGTTAAGGTACTTGAAAATTGTGTATTTCCTATATGTTGTGCAGACGAAATCAGAGAAGGCATTTCAGCAACATAATCTTCCGAACATAAAGTCAATTATTGTGTTACTGAATACAAATATAATTGGCTCTGACCTTTAACTGCGCCTCGCTTTATTTATTTTCAAAGGTGTGACATAGTTATACCCTTTACATTGAACATGTCACAATGTACAACAACAGATTCCGCCATATTGCAAAACTATTACGAGGGTTATTTTCTAAATTTAAAAAATAACCCTCGTATTATACTTTGCATTTTGCTAAGTTACGGTTAGTACCTAATTTCATAAAGCAACCGATTGGAATTTTTGGGTTAAACTTCATTTAATTTTTTTTAAAAAGATCAAATACCATACATATTTAAAAGCAACCATTGAGTTACAAATAAGCAATGTAATAGGCTTCTTCTTTTAGGAAGCCTTTACGTTTTGAATTCTTATTTGTCGATTGTGTTCATGTCATTTGTACATATAACAAGTCTCATAATACAACGAGCGAGACTTATTTTCAAAATCAAACCAATTAATCGTGAAATATTTGCCAAATATGACAGCGACTGGTTGTATCTGCGCTGCGACTGCGAAATGCCCTACTATCGACTGCGGTGAAAGTTCGTGCCTGTGCAAGCAGTCAACGGCAATTTAGGAACAAGTAACTAACAATGTAACAAAGTTAATAAACGATCACGGAATGCGAGGGGTGAGAGATGAGATGAGGCGGTCATGTGCCGGGCTGCACGCGCGTCCCGACGCCTCCCGAAGCAGTCGCCCGCTCCGGGAGACGCTTCGCAAACTTTATCACAATGTCACGATTCACGATTTTGACTTTAACGGGGAGAGGTGGAAGAAGGGCGAGAGACGACGAAGACTTGTTAAGCCTTCTTGTTAGCGTTGAATTTTATCTAAACACATTAATGTAGACTCAATTACCGGCAGCTGCCGACGACGTTTCGTCACTGATTAAGTATGATTCGTCACATACTGCAGATTGTGTTAATTTATTTCGAAACACTTATTTCTTAGAAATAATCGAGATATTTTTAACTTTAATTGTTGTATTACCTCGTAAAATTTGAGTTTTATGCGGTGGAGAGCATGGATGAGTGTTCTTATACCAGATGTACCGGAATGTCATTACCGGTTTTTCTAACAGGTGTCGCTAGGCTTAAGTATGCAATGTAACGATTTGACACATATGTCATTTTATTCTACTAACATCAAGCTTTAAAGCCATACATGTTATATTTTAAGAAAGTAACACTGTCATAGATACATACTTCTTTGAAAATGTCGAGTTTCGTGCTTGAAAAAGTGCATTTGCGACAGTATTACTTTTCTTATTTAATCAAAAGAGAAAAGCCGCTGAGAGTCACCACTTGCTGGTAGAAACTTTAGACAATTCAAAAGTCATGATTTCGATGTGCAAGTCCGGTAGATCGAAAAAGTTTGAAGGGGTTATTGGATGAAGACCCAACCCAAACTCAGAAGCAATTGACAGAAGCGTTAAATGTGGCCTAACAAATGATTAGAGACCGACTACGAGCAATGGGAAAAATCCAAAAGATTGGAAAATGGGTGCCACATCAATTGAATGACAAGCAAATGGAAAATCGAAAAATGGTCTGTGAAATGCTGCTTCAAAGGTATGATCGGAAGTACTTTCTGCATTGGAGTGACGGGTGATGAAAAATGGATTTATTTTGAAATCCCTAAGCGCAAACAATCGTGGTTATCACCTAGCGGATCTGGCTCATCGACTCCAAGGCCAAATCGTTTTGGTCGCAAGACAATGATCTGTATTTGATGGAACCAGAGTGGGGTGGTGTATTACGAACTGTTGAAACCTGGTGAAACAGTTAATACTGATCGTTATCGACAACAAATTATCAATTTGAACAATCCATTGATAGAAAAACGTCCAACATAACCCCGAAGACACGCTAAAGTGATTTTACACCACGACAACAAAAGTATTTGGATTTGACATAATAACGTACCCCCCGTACTCTCCACACCTTGCCCCGTCCGGCTATCATCTTTTCGCATCAATGGGAGACGCATTTGTAGAGCAGCACTTCGCCAATTTCGAAGAAGTTAGAAAATATCTCGATGAATGATTTTTTTCAAAGGACAAACTTTTTTTGGCATGGCATTCATAAATTGCCTTAAAAATGAGCAAGATATGTAGAATCAAATAGCCAATACTTTGAATAAATAAATTTTTCCATTTTCTTGAAAATTATGTAGTTTTTTACGGAAAAATCGGTACTCACTTTTTGGTACACCTGGTCGACTCAAAATCTAACAAAATGGATGGTTTTCATCTAACTGATTCACTAAGTTCTACGTCAATCTCTTAACTTCTTACTTTGCTCCTGTATTTTTGGCATAATTTAGTTATTTTTCTCTGACTTTTATTACTCGATTGTCATAGGATATGATTTAGGGGCTTACCATGTGGCAACACATGTAAAGCAATATTTATTATTGTCCGAAACATTTTGTTACCCGTTAGTGTTGTCAACCAATCGTTCCGAAATATCGTCTTCTTAACAGATCGCACTTATTTTCTTGTCGTCGGTTCCTGTTCTTTAAACGGTCAAAATAATAGAGTCGAATATTGTCTGTGATATTTCAGTTTCAAGAATAATTCCAAATAACTAACTTTGACTTTGTGTATTCAATACTTATCTCTTATTGTTGTCGACCTTCAATTTGTTTTTTACTATTACTTCTTAATTCTTATACATCTTGAGGAAGAACGTTAAATGTATTTACTTATTTTGAATAGAATCTAATTTTTTGGCTATACGTTTTAATATAAATAATATAACTACTACACCAAAGCTCTATGTTCTGATGAAATTAGGTCTACTATTGGTTAATATGTTGCAGTGACTGCCGGAATCAATTTTAGCTTTTAAATAAAGCACAACCTTTTCTAGACAAAATTTATTTCATTCATTATCCTAAGAATTTCATAACCTATATTACATATTACATTAATTCATACCAAGTTCTAAATTTTAATAATAATCGGTGATTTCTCCTAATACATCTTCCCCAGAATTCCTTCCAAGACGCGGACTAAATATCCTGGACTTGTTATGCGGTAGACACTTAAGATCGAATAGGAGAGATAAAAATCTGACGAAGGACTCTATCTGTTCGCAACTTGACTCTTTAGATGTTTCGGAGTCTAGAGCGCTTGTAGAACGTTTACTTCGTCCTAGTCTAGGTCCGAACCAAAAAGGTAAAGGCCGCTTCTCTTTAAGATACCAATGCACCCATGAAGGCACTGAAACACTTCTTTTGGCGTATTCTTCAGGCAGCTGTTCCGTATTCTGAAATGGAATTAACATATGAAATATAGAATTTTGTTTTTAGTTCATTGTTCTGGATATTCTTGTACGAAATATTAGTGTCAACTTATAATTTCATGCATTTTACTAATTTAATTGAATAATGGCAATCCGAACACCCGTGAGGGTATATGAAAACACGTGAAAGAAAAAGAGAGAATAAAAACAATTCGTGTTTAAGTTAGAATCATATTTACGAATTTCGTTTATAAAAAATATCTAATTTTCATTTTTTATGGACAAACCCCGTATATCTGAATACGAATTCACAAAGTATTAATGTTGGTCTATAAAATCATAAATTTCCATTAGAGCATTAATTAAGATTTCTTTCCTAAACAACAGTTGTTCAAATTCTTAACATTAGTTAAATCATATATACGAGGTTTGTCCATTAATAAATCTAATTCTGTTTACTATTGATAAACCTAATATACATTATACTAAATATATATTTGCATTTAGTTACATTTAGCGTGTTTTATAATGTATTCTCTTCTTTTTTAATATTTGTCAACACAGTTTTCTGCCGATTAATGTACACGTCGCGACTGCATTCAGAAACAGAAATTCTGTTCTTTTTTTGGAATTAGATGACAAAAGTGGTTTCGTTGTCATTCAAGAGATAGAAAACCAATGTCGTTTATTATTAGTTTTATATACCGAGTGTCCCATGATATGATTGCCTTAACTTAAGGATATATTACTGAAATAATTTGAAGTTAAAGATGCCCAATGACCAGATACTCAAGACTTTATTTAACTAAGCTATAAACATTTGAATTACGTTAATTTTTTCAAATGAAGAATACGCCGATATACACTTTGTTTATGGATTGTGTAATGGAAATGGAGTTGGCAGTTGATGAATATCGTCGGCGATTTCTCACTAGTGAAATGCCTTGTAGAACTGTCTTTAGCAATATCCATCAACGTTTAAGACAAATGAGCAAATATCTTGCAGCTACTTCCCAACGTTCCGTGGACCAAGAACTTTTTCAAGAAGAAGCAATATTTAATATGGTTGACGCTCAATTTTTTACTAGTGTCCTATGAATGGTCAACAAACTTAAGAATTTAGTCGCTGGTTATTGAGAAATCAAAGGCTTCGTTAGAAAATATTTACGTTTCCTAGAAAATGATCTTACAACATTACTGGGTAACGTTCCTCATAATGTAAGACAACGAATGTAGATATTGAACAATGGCGCATCTCCCCACTTTGGTAAACAAGAAACAGATTTTTTAATCAAAATTGTACGAATTGGTGTATTGGAAAAGGTTCATCAGTTGCTAGTCCAACAAAGGTCACCAGACTTAAATTCCCTAGATTGTTTTTTAACAAGGAGCGCTGAAAAATTTGATTTATGCGGAATAACTTGAAAACAGAGAACAACACTTGAATTATGAATGCCACAGAAACTATCCGTACTGATCCTGAGACTGTTGGCAGAGCTATCTCTTTAATTCTAAGATGAGCTAGACTATGTGTACAACAATTGGGTGAACATTTTTAGAAACTAATTCAATAAAGCGATTTCCTTTTAAATAATTTGTATTGAGATTTTTTTTGCAGTATATAATTCCTACATCAGTAGGGTTACCTAAAACTACAATTGGTTATAGCTCAGTTACGATAGAATTTTGGGCATATGTTCATTAGACATTTTGATCTTGAAATTGCTTCAGTAATATGGATACATTATATTATTATGGATGTATTGCATTTATATTGCAACAGCTTAAGGATTTCAGCTGTTATAACCATGTCATGGGACACCCGGTATATATATATATATATATATATATATATATATGTTTGTCCTACGTACCTTCACATTTTATTTTATTTTATATATACAATATGTTTCCTTAATCTGGTACGTAGACTTCGTCGTGGTCCATACTATAATATATTCTTCTGGGCTTCCGAGCTGGAACTGCTGACGTTTCGTACGTCGGCAGTTATAGCAGTAACGCGGTTCCAGCCCAGAAGCAGATAGTTAATCCGTAACATTTATCAAGATACCAAGATACAAATTAAAACCATAAACGGGTTAAATAATGGAATTTCCAGACACTGTGGAATTCGCCAAGGTGTCTCATTCAGCCTCATGTTATTCAGCATAGTCATGGATAAGATCGATGATAACATAAAACTAATGAAAGGATATAAGATGGATTGTCAAAGTATTATTATAGTGTGTGATGCTGATGGCAAAAGCAGAAGACGCTCTCCAAAGGATGTTGTAACAATTTGTCAAATCGGCTAAGATTATGTTTTTGGTGGTACCTATTTTTTTAATTTGTTGTTGATCATTTTTTATATGATTTTTACAGTCGCGTCTGTCCAAGCATATCAACGGTTGGAACTTTACAGTATATCTTAGCTCCATTACAAAATCAATCGGGAAATTCATCAATAAACTTTTGCACTGTGTCCAATAATAGTCTCGTTTTTCCCCTACGCACGTCCATCATATTTAATAATTATACGTCCGCCTTATATGAAGATCTGCTTGGTACTAACTTATAATTCTACACATCATCTGCTTTATTACATTATACTGGTGAGGGCGCTGCGTACTCAGTACGAACCTGGTCCCCAGGAAGACATCCCTACTCTGTTAATAAGGAACAAAAATCCTAACTCCTAAGACATCCTAACTCTGATGATAAACATCACATAACATAAACATAGAAGAGTATAGAATATGTTTTCTTTTTCTTTAAGTAATCAGGTGTTTAGTTTTGGTTAAAAGATTAAAGAGAAAAAGATAGAAAGGTTAATGAAGAAATGTAAAACAAAATAAAATAACTTTCAACAGAGGAAAAATCCCCCGAAGCATCACTAAAATTATCTAAGTATTTTATTATTCCTAATGGCCGAGAACTCAAACACAAAAGAATACATTTTATAGTTAGAATAGACAAACTTATTGAGAAAGAAAAGGATACGTTACGTAAGTATAAGCGTACATGACAGACACAAAAATAACACTTAAAATAAATATTCTTTATCGAAATTATACGTCATTTTATAGTAAAAGAAATAGATGAAATTTATCCTCTGGTATAACGCCCTAATTAGTGTCACTTTAGAAGTTATAGAAAAATCATTTACTTTGGTTTTGTACACGTTGGTTAGGTTCGAAAATTATATTTTGAGAGAGCTATAATTTTTTCGAAAACTGAAGAGTCTAGAGTCGAAACTACATTATTAAAACGTAAACCGGGTGATTCAGAAAAATATTAATTTTTACAATACATTTCAAATGTTTTAATACGTTCTCATCAAAGATATTAAATACTTAAAACTATGGAATTTTTATAAGAATATTACTTACACTTCTTGCAGCACAAACTACTTGTAAAAGCACAACGATGGCACAACATACTAAAATAAATCTCTCCATGTTTCTGCGTCCGATATACAGTTACTTCCAAGTTTTATATACCCTGTTCCTACGCATAACTTTAGGTGGTCACGTTAGGAGGAAAACAACCCCCGCGGTTTTATAAATGATTCAAATATATTAAAATTAATTGTGGATTTAGAATTGCAAACTGTGCGTCAACCTACCGCTTTATTTTAAAATAATCGATCTGACCTACATTGATTTCATTCGGAACTATGTCGTCTTTCTTTTTCTTTGTATTTTTAATCGAAGCAATTAATTAAAATTAGAAAATCCCGAAAATCTAAATTAATTTGATTTAGGAGCAGTAAAATAATGTGAAATAATTAGAAATTAAGTCTTATGTGTATCTATTTTATAAATGACAGATGAGCGTTAGCATTTTTTGATTGAAGAAGGCGTAAAATAATTTGTATTCTTTTACATAAATATTACCAACGTTATATAATCATTTCCATGATTTTTAAAAACTTTCTGATGAAATGAAGATATAATCGGATTCTAAATTTAAATTAAATTTTAAAAAAATATTTGAACGCAAGGTCGTTATAATTCGAATTGGGATATTTTTCCAGGATCGTAACAAGGCGAATATACGGACAAACGGGCGACCTTGCGATGCGTATGTTTTTTATATCACTAATGTTTTGTTTTATAAATAACACACATTATTCACAATTGTTGTTGCGTAGCGCAAAATGGATAAGACCGAAAAATGTCGCGATGATAGCTTCCAGTTGGAATTGTATTTATTCCAGAAGTCATGAAATGGTTGCTTATCGAGCAGATGAAGTCTCAAATCACAGGCATGAACAGTAAGTTAAACATAAATTGTGTTTTTGACAGTAAATTATTTTTCTTATTTTGGTGTTGTACACTCTTTATATGATTTTTACAGTCGCGTTAAAGTATATCTTAGCATCACAAATCGGGAAAAATATTAATAAACTTTCGGACTTCGTCTTGATTTCCTTTACACACATCCACCATACTTAATAATTGTACGTCCGCCTTATACAAAGATCTGCTCGATACTAACTTACTATTCTGCACTTACTCAGTACGAACCTGGACTGCGGGAAGACATCCTAACTCTAGTTATTTTTTTATTTTCGCAGAGCGTGTTATAATTAAACCTATCCTAGATGGCTAACCATTAATGTTTTTCTTCTCAAAGCCTAACCTAAGAGTATCCTAATCTAATGTTCACCCCATGGTTCCCAACTCTTGCACATAAATATACGGGTGCTTTGTTCGATTTCACTTCCGCACTTAACACAAATTCTAAGGGCCTCTTCCTCTTGAGCCTTCTTATTAGATTTTCTTTATCTAGGAGCTGGATTGTTTCCACGTTGATCTGCAGCTACAGTCGTTCATGTTTGGTAAATGGTTTATTATCTTGCAAACGACTTCTGAAATCTTAAGATCTCGTGGGTGGTTATTCTCTGCCTGCATGTAACTTATTTTCGAATATTGTTCCCTGCATCCTCCTGCCTCTGGCCGCGTGGCCTGTCGTTAAGTCCTTGTATATGTGGGTCATTGAGTAATTCCGCTTCAATGCCGAATATCCTTGAATTTTGAACGTCTTTTTCGAGGAATATAAACAGAAGTTGCCGTTGTGAGTTTTCTGAGCCATCTTACCGATTTTGGTTGACGATTTGACACCTGCTTGGTGTGAGATATTCTGAAAAACGCGCCCAACATCGAAAAGCTTTTTTTATATATAGTATACGTAGTATATATATTTTTGTTATTATTGAAGCTGCTCCGTTGAGCACTCATTCGCCGACATGTCATCCCACACTACCGGACGGACGAGGTGCATCGTCGACCACTGAGGTTAAATTTTCCCGGACTCAGCTCTAGTATAAACAAACCCTTCCGACTATTACTGAATTAATTAGTAAAAAATACATCAAGTGTAATATGCAGTTGGCAGTCTTTTTTTATTGCTGAATCAATTAATAATTAATACCTCTATTTGTAATATACTGTTAGCAATCGCACTTAAGTATTTCAGTATTTCAGACTTAATTAATAATTTAACACGTCATTTGCACAAAGATTTTAATTAGGACCACTTGGTATTGTATGATTTATTATAAACTCTCTCTCTCTCTCTCTATATATATATATATATAGGGGAATGAACCATTTCTTGAAATACTTACATTATTTAACTGTAACATTACTTATTTATTCGTTTGACTCTCACTTTTTGTTACATTTTCACGTTGAACCAGTTCTTTATTAACTTATAAGTAACCGATTTATTATTTAAATAAAGGATTAGTCCATATACTGGGTGTTCTTTTATTGGGAACTTTCGGGCAACTTAGTGGGTTAATAGAGCTACGGACTACTGAGAGACCTTACGTGTACCGTTATTAACTCTTGGTGCTAATAACGGCACACGCTTTTATGAACATCTATTTCTGACTATTTAACTCGTAGACCACGACCTCCGCGACACTAGCAGACTACTGTTCTGTTGCTGCGAAGATTAACAAACACTTACTTATATGACTGGGTAGCAAAAATTCACAATATATCATTAAAACAGTTTAAAGTACTACTTAACAGGAACGCGTACAAATTTCAAATAAAATTGGATAACATTCGAGTGCTTGCACATATTTCATTATCTGTGTTTAGACCCTAACAGCAGGCGCTTGGCACAAAATTGATAGTAAAGAAATTGTTTTTAATAATATAATAGTTAATCAGGTACGTAGACTTCCGCGGTCGTGGTCCATGCTATCTGCTTCTTGGCTTCCGGGTTGGAACCGCGTCACTTGTATAACTGCCTACGTTTCGTACCCATTTGTATGGGACATCTTCAGGGCTCAACTACTGCACTGAACGGAAGATGTACAAGATATACAAGTGACGCGGTTCCAGCCCGGAAGCCCAGAAGCAGATAGCAATATAATAGTTGTTTTTTATAGGAATAGGCAACTAAATCCGTTTACAATTGGAAACAATTGAAAATTTGTATTACAAATTTTTTGATGCCCAAGGCTTTAATTCAATTGTCAGGTACTGTATTTTGTATGAGTATATGGTTGTGTATGTTCAATAACAAATATCGTATAAAAATTTCTCATGACGTAGATAAATAATGAATTTAAAATCGCGTAATCTTATCCAAAATATACAAAAAAAAGTTTGAAATTTTCCCACAACGTTATTAGCGATATTTCCACTGCTTCCATCAAGTTACCCTGAGATTATTATCATCATTAACACCAACGACAACAATTATAAATTATTAAACATTTTAAAGGTGTACACGAAAAAAGTATTCCGTTTCTTCTATTTAACAAAGGCAATTCGATAATGTTTTTAAACACTTATAAATAAGGGAAACCACGCAAATCACGTCGGACAACCAGCGTCTTGAGCATGACACACGATAACGCTTTAAAAATAATGAATATCATAGTCGCTAACGACACGGAAAAATTTAATATGTGATCAAAAGAATATATTATATGTCATTAGGCGAAATCTCTTCACGGTTCCCTGGTCCTGCATTCGTTATGTTTTACACGCGGATATTTAATAATATATTTCATGGAAAAAAAATAAGAGAAGTTTTAGTAATGATCGTCGTTATATCGGGAAAGATATTTGTTAGAGATTCGCGTAATTTTTTAATAGTCTAATATGTCACTTTACGTGAAGAGAATTCTATCTCAAGGGACGAAATATGTAGACCGGAAATAGAAAAATATAAATTGAATGATAATTAAAAGTCAGAATTAATTTAAAGAGTTTTAACTTGGCGGAATATTTTTAAAAGGAATAACTATGTCGTCCTAATTATTATCTAGGTTAGAATGCATTTAATTTCTTTATTAATTATTACTACTTATTTAGTCGTGAAGGTCACACTGTATCAAAAATTTTGGACGTTCAAAGCATGAAATGTGCACTGCAACCTTTCAATGAGGGTCTGCCAACTGGTTTGAAAAATTCTAGTTGTAAAGGAAGACATTACATATTAATTGTAAGGATGGTTTTCTTGAGAATGGCGTACTTTTACTTCCATCAGATAAAATAGGTGATTACCATGAAGACATAAATACAGAACTGTTTGAATATTAGTTTGAAAAAATTTTACTTCATTTTGAAATTAACTCATCTTTATGAACAATGCTTCCTACCATTCTAGAAAATTTCAAAAAATACCAAATTCATCAACGACGAAATGTGATGTTCAAGAATGGCTTACTAAAAGTAAAAATAGATTTGAATCGAATATGCTAAAAGTGAAATTTTTGGATTTAGTAAAACAACATAAATCAAAATATCACGAGTCTATAGTAGATGAGTTTGCCAAATCCAAAAACAACACAGCTTCGATACTTCCTCCATATCACTGTGAGTTCAATCTTAGAGAGTTTATTTGGACCCCAGTAAAAGTAAAATTAAGTTGCATTTCATTACTTGATACGACACTCGTATGACATATTTCATAACAAATTCTAAACTGTTATTCCAGCTTGAACATTTATTCAAGTTCAACTAATGTAAAATACAGTAATCCAATTATCATCGTAAATTATCAGTCGAAATCAAATTATCGATCTTCGAAAGTCCACTGGAACAAAATTTATTATCCAAACTACAATACATTTGCTTTTCTTAGACTTCGAGATGTATCCTGCACAAACACGACGTAGACTTTTATCCTCAACTGATGCATTGCTTCCTTCATCGATATGGAGCAACACACAATGTCCACAATGAACTTCATCGACAGATATGTTTTTATTCTGTAACATAGCACGTTTTTACATCTGTATTATGAAGTTTGTGTGCAATGTAACAATGTGCAGTAAATATCACAAAAAAATCTAGGATGTACACGAAATATACCTACCGAATTTATGTAGGATGGTCTGTACAATATGTAAGCACAACATTGGCAGTCCTAGAATGTCTATGATTAATAACATAATAGTGATTTGTGTTCAAGTAAACATAGTATTGTATGTAATACACGAAAATTTCTTTTGTTTGATTTTATTTATTTCTTACCTACCGAATTTATGTAGGATGGTCTGTACACCATGTATACACAATATTGGCAGTCCTAGAATGTCTGTGATTAATAACATAATAGTGATTTGTATTCAAGTAAATATAGTATTGTATGTAATACACGAAAAATTTTTTTGTTTGATTTTATTTATTTATTATATGTATATATATATATATATATATATATATATATATATGTTTATGTGAAATATCGGCAAACAAACAACCCATTAACATTAATCCATTATTAATTACGCGTCATTGTAAGTCCATTAAACCTGGATCGAATGTTCGAGAACACATTACAAACTCATTAAAATTCCATTACACCGAAACCTAAACCGATGTAACCCGAAGAGTTACGAAGACCCGGTATAAAAAGCAGTGGGAGGAGCAGTCACAGCCAGTTTCAGGTTCACGCTTCACTGCGAAACAACTCCTGAAGAAGATGATTGAGATGTAATCGAAATGTCGAGGCGTCGATTCTTTCGAGAACTTCTGTCCAACATCCGCGGAGAGCCCGAGAATGTAATACTATAATATATATATATATATATATATATATATATATATATATATATATCATTATATCCATAGATCGAATGAACATTAATAAAACACAGTAAATAAAATAATTTAGATCTAAGCAATTAGATCATTACATTCACACATAAACATATATTTATATATATACACTGTTCATGAAATCGTATTATCAGAATAGTTATCTTATTAATTATTTCAAAATTTTATTTAATTATTAATGAATATAATTATTATATTATAATATATTATATATAAATATATATATACGTATGTAATATTATATAATATATAATATCATATAATAAAAAAAGAAAATAAAAAGGGTTGCGCCAAATTATCACATTACCTTTGGCTTTTAAATTACTAGAATAACTGGCTACAATTAATAGAAATTTAATAAATTCATCGTCGTCTCCATCGAGCCTTCTAAACTGGCAACTTAAAAATATAAAAAGATATGTCCCTGAAACATTTACCTAAAATATTAAATCTCAGAATTGCAGTTACGTTAACAAAATTAAATATTCTACAGAAGACAGTACACAAAATGCATTGTGAAAGTTCGTTTCTTTCATTCCAAAATTATTCGATATATTGCGGAGTGAAATTAATATATACATTTTTTTTAATATTGCTCAAATGGCAAGAGAGAAAGAAAGAATTCAGTTGTTTGAAGTTTTTTGTTATCAGGTCGAAAATGTAAACAAACTCGTGTGCTATTTGAATTGCACACTATGTAAATACAGCATTGTTCATTTTTTTAACAAATCATACAAGAGCTCTCTTTCTAGTTTGATATCGCTATGGCCCGATCCAAGAATATAGAGCAACAATTGTACCTATAAAGACCGGTAATCATAGGAATGAAAACGTGTTTAATTTAAAATAGTAACGCTCACTAATGTTCTACACGATAAGTGTACAAAATTCAAAGTAATTATTAACGTCCTTGTAGTAATTTAGGTTAAAATAAAATTGCTTATTGATCTTCATAAAAGATCAAATTGTAGTAGATAGTAAGGGTCTTGTGACGCGTGTTTTTCTTTAAAAAAAAGTTCTCCAAATAGTAATGGAAATCTTTCTCTCATCCTCTAAAGTTTCAAATAAACATTTCTTAATTTTATAATTAATTTTTTGGTTTCGTTTTCCTTTAATCCACCTGCTATTTTTGCTATTCAGTCAATTAAGATTGATACTGCCAGAACTGTAAAATATTAATCGAAAATTATTGAATCGTTTTTGTATTTACAAAAGCATATTAATGCTGCTGTTAGCTATATATAAGACCCCCCATATACGATATTAAATTTTTAATGACTTTTCGCTGATTTAGTAAATGCATCCGATGATTATTCATAGAATGCGCCATCGAATGTGAATTTCAAAGTATGTAATACTCTAAACCTTTTAAATCTAGCTGATAGTTCAAAAACTTAAAATCCTCTTACAACGTCTATCATTAGACACCATGTTGGAAACTAAAGAGCATTCTGGGCGTCATCATTAATGCGTTTAGTCTTTAAAATGTAAAATATTTTTCAAGTACATACATAGATACTTATCTACATAGATATACATGTACACTCTTTGCAAGAATAATTTGGACACCTGTACCATTATAAATTATACATTATAAAATTATTAGAAATAAAAGTAATCCTACAAGTAAAACAATTTATTAATAAAAATTTTATTTTAAATAAATTTTAAAAATATTATGGAAGAATTGAAAAAAGTAAACGAGGAATACATTTAATAACTTTTTGGTCTCCATTCTAATATGATGCAGTTTAAAAGAATTAAGAAAAGAGTTGATTGAGAGAACACTTTCAAATCGCATGCATAAATACACAACACTTAAATTCAAAAAGAAGATTATGTATGTATTTAGTGAATAGTAATGGTCCCAAGTTAGAGTCATGTAGAACTCTCGAATGAGCAATTAAGATATATGAAGAGTAAACAGTATAATATAAACAGCAAATTCATTTATAAAGATAAAATTGCAACGATTTTATTACAATTGAGGAAAGGTAGGATGAACACAAGTCAGTCACCAAAATAGGGTGATCTGCTGTTTTAAAAAATTGCGCACAGTATATGCAGATAATGTCTACATATTTGTTGACTCTGACCTAAACATTCGCTAATGATGCGCGTTCGTTCAGTTAAATAAGTTATAATTGATCCACGTGCCACAAAGCCAGACGTGCTCCTCTATCTTTATTATCTTTACTTTTTATACAATCTTTCTATAAGTTGTAAGATAATAAATACTTAATAAATCTATCTAAGTGGAGAGCTCTTTTTCAAAAATTTTCACAACGTAGCCAGCTTTAGCGCAGCTGATCTCAATTTCTGTACTTTAGGAAGCCACGATTTTTTTCGTCAATTGATAGTTGACGGATCAAGTTATGTTGTTCTGAGAAATTGACAAATAACTTTCCAAACGTTTCAGTTGAAGAAATAGCTGGAATAATGGTCCAAAGTGAGTGCTTCCATTTTCCTTATATAACGCGACCCTTCTCTTTATATTGTTGAAGGCATTCTTTAAATTTTGTGGCATAATTGCCTCACAAGCGTTTCAAATGCCTTCGATAAATTTTTCAGATGTATAAAGAAGATTTAGAAATGTCTTGTTCGTTAGTATTGGTTATAGAGCTAAAGATCAGCATTTAAAAATATTGTATCTATTTAGTGAAGGGTAATAGTCTCAAGTTAGAGTCCTGTGAAACTCCCGAAGGTCCAACGAATATGTTTGAAAATTAAAAAAAACATTGAAAATATAACAAAAAACTTGATTTAAAGTAAACCCCGATATATCTATAATATAGTTCCATTTCAGCAAGCTGTATCAAGAAAGTCATTAATGTTATACCAAATCATCGCTATTAAACGCTTTATTTTTGTTTTAAATCGAGTAAGTGACTATAACTTTTGTATTTCTTGTAACAGGTGATTAAAGAATCTACTTATGCTGAAATATGTTTCTTCTGGTTATTCCAAATATCCAAATTTAGTTCTGTTTATATACGTAAAACATAATATTTCATATATGTACAGTAGGTGCCACAAAAAGATTTATAATATACCGAAAAATATATCTGCTGAATTCATGTAAGGTTGTCTCTATCTGATATGTGAACAAAACTTTGCAGTCGTATGTCTCAGCGTGTCTATAACTCTATCTTAATATGTAATAGTACAAGAGCTAGATTATTTTTAAAAGGTTGTTGTTAAGATTTATTATTCTAGTAGATATAGCAACGCGCGAAAATACGAATAATTCTTTTTATTATGTACATATATATATATATATATATATATATATATATATATATATATATATATATATATGTATAAAGGAATCAATTATTCTGACAACTATACTTAACAGTGTAATAAAACTATTAGATATAAAATCGAAAGATTACAATATAAGATTTATAATGCATTAATATCGCATTAAAATGTAGGTATATGTTACATTTTAGGTAAATTAGGTAAACTAAACTATGCGAAATATCCAAAAAACCCATGACGATAAACTAATAAATTAATTATTTCCTAGACATAAAGTAATAAGAGATATACATTGATATCAACTATATTTTGGATTTAAAAACAAAGAAATAATTTTAAGATATATACAAAAACTTAAAAACGAACAGTGGTGATTCAATATCAACTTTTATAGCTATATTTGTAAACTGTACAATACAAAAGCAAAATATATATGTATAAATACATTAATATAAAAAATATATCGCTTTTTCCAAATACGAGGGAGCGTTTTTATATTCGCGGAATGGGGGACAAGGGGTGGAAATAAAAAAACCAAATTATTTTTCTTTTTCAATATATTCACCTGCAAGACGGATATATTTTTCACATCTTTCAATTAATTTATTTATACCCTCATAAAAAAATGATTTCTCTTTATCTGCAAAATACGCCGAAACTGCCTCCTTGACTTCATCATCGGCAGTAAATTTTTTACCCCGCAGCTCTTTTTTCATTTTCGGAAACAGGTAATAATCACTCGGGGCCAGGTCTGGGCTGTAGGGTGGGTGATTCACAATTTCGAAGCCCACCTTATGCAGGGCAGCTAACGCAACGCGGCTCTTGTGGACGGGCGCGTGAAGCGTAATATTCTCCGGTTATAGAAACACCTTTATCTTTATAATCAATCAACAATATTCCTTCCGAGTCCCAAAATACCGTTGCCATGAGTTTCCCAGCTGATTGTGACACTTTAAATTTCTTGGGAGGTGCTGTGCCCTTTTTATGCCATTGCATGGAGTCTTGTTTGGACTCAGGTTCATACTGATGAACCCAAGTTTCGTCTCCAGTAACAATTCCACTCAATACACCATCCTTGTCTTCATTACAGAGGTCCAAAAATGCACGCGAACACTCTACGCGCTGTTGTTTTTGCGGCGGCGTGAGCATTCTCGGCACCCATCTTGCGCTGACCTTAGACATGCCGAGATGATCGTGTAGGATTTTAAAAATTGTTGTATCGGATACTCCAAGCATTTCTGCGAGTTGTTTCTTCTTTAGTCGAGCATCTTCGAGTACAATTTGTTCAACTTTTTGGATAAGTGCTGGCGTGGTCACCTCAATGCTCCTGCCCGGCCTCGGGTCGTCTTCAAGGGATTCCCTTCCTTGTTTAAATAAACTATGCCACTTGTACACCATGGTTTTTCCTGGACAAGAGTCGCCGTAAACCAATGACATCTCATTCATTATGGTCGCGACTGATTTTCCTTGCCTGGTAAGGAACTTTATAACGGCACGATATTCGATTTTTTCCATATTTCACTTTTCACTCCTGATTATGTTACTTGGTTGACGATAGCTCAAAGACTAACTGTCTAATAACAATGAAACTTCGTATTTATACTAATCATGAGTCGCTGCACAGGCCACGCCCCAAATGCGCCTACTCACCCCTCTACAACCCGCTCATTCCGCGAATATAAAAACGCTCCCTCGTATATTAGAAGATTCCCATATATTTATCAAAAAGAAAGTCGCGAAAGAGAAAATGGAGTATTATTGAAGTTCTTGCGCTCTTTGAATTACATATGACGGACACCATTGTTCGTTTCTTTCTTTTAATGAAACATACAAGAGCTCTTTCTAGTTTGATATTGTTACGACTCGACCTAAAAATATCGAACAAAAATCGAAATTTAGATCGTATACCGTTTTATGGTTATGATTGTACAATGCTGGAATCGTCATTATTTTCAATTCCTTAAACGCGTCCCTGCAGCAATTCCCCCAACCCAGACATTCTTATTGTTTCTTTCTGATCTTTCAGAACAGGTATGGTCAACCTTTGAAATATTGTGGGTCAAACTTTAATGTGCAAATACGCGTTTGAAAGTGCATTTTAAAGGAGTGTTCATAATTTTTAGCGATAGATATCAGACATGAAATAAAACGACAATGTCTCGCGGGCCGGATCAAATCTTACAGCGGGTCGGTTGTTGCCCACATGTGCTTTAGAATCTCAGCGTCCAACCCCATACTTTGCTATCGGCTGAAAACAAGCATAATAAAGTAGCTCTTGAATCTCAGTCGTACAGTGTCCTACTAACTGTGGAATTGCAAATACTATTTTAGGCAATTTAATACGAAGATTGTCTGCCATAACAAACATGTATCTACAATTAATTAAATAATTGAGAAGAGTGGATCTCCATTTCTCTTTGAAATGTAAAAGTTTTGCAGTGTCAGACAAAAGTGATTTAACTTTTCAAACAAATATGGAGATACAATCTTCTCAATTATTTACTTACTATATATGTCAGATGATATTGCCGCGGCGATAATATCTGTTGAACGAGAACTGAGGCTGCCTGAAGAGTCTTAATAAAGACGAAACAGCGGTCGCAGTCTCGGTCGACATATATTTACTTGTTAACAATTAACCCCGACAAATTAATCGCGCGAAATCTATTATTTGGGAATGTCTTGTCTTCATTTATGTTTAATAGTTTTCGTAAACTCAATGTCTTAACTTTGAAATTACATTGTTTATTTTTATCAAAATGTTTTCAACATTACTATCGGTTATCACTACGTCAGTGTCATCCAAATAAGTAATAATTAAAACATTTTCCTCCGAAGCAGCATGTGCTAAGTCATTTATGTAAAGTAAAAACAAAGTTGGGGCATATACTAATCCCTGTGGTACACCTCGATCAACTGACAAAGTTTCGAAAGCAGATCCATTCACTGTTACTGGTTGAGTTCCACTGCTAAGATAGGACCTGATCCAATCGAGTGCGGAACTCCTAATCCCATATACTCCCAATTTATTATTATATTTATTAAAATGGGTTATATAATGTATTTAGGTATTACAATACAATTGAGTAGGCCATTAAACTATGCAAGTTGCTTCCAATCTCCACTCGTTTCAGATTAATAAAAATTTATTCCAGGAGGCGACTCCGTCAGCGCAAAAAGAAACTTACGTAATGTTGTTTGAAAGTAATCTCAAATAATCTTTTTTGTTATTCTCAAAGTACTGTTCCAGATTTATTAAAATTATTGACTTTTAATTGAAGTAATTTTTACTAAACGAATTTTAATAATTCTCGTTTACGACATTTCGACAATTCTATTCAACGAATAACAGTATCTCATCCGAATAATAAAGCACATCGTGTAATTTAAACGTTTCACATTGGAAAGTGATAATGAACGAAAAAGGAACGGGCGTAAAAAAAGTAACACGAAACAGGTACAACGCAGTGTTCTCTGCTGTGTGTGTGTATGTGTGCACGTAGCTGAGGCAGACACGATTTAATAATATTATAGAAGATGAATTTCCACCATTCGCACGGCCGTTTTGATCACGATTTGATCTCTAATTCAACTTATTTCCGACGATCACCTCCACTTGGATATTAAATTACAATCATTTGTTTCGGAAATGAACTCCGCTCGTGTCTGAATCGCGGTAGGCTTGTTAACAGTAGGTAGCAGTTGCAAAACCACCATACTTCCCACACTTCGACATTTATCACTATGGTATCGTGAAAATGTTTCCTCTTTAATGTCTCTTGAATTTAATTTTTTTTGCATTTTTTCTTCTGTTTCCAAGCTCGTTATTATAACTCAAAGGAATAAAACGAATTTTAAAAGTTGAAAACTTTTTTTTCGTCTTTTATTTTTGTGTTCAAAAGTAACTTCCAATATAATTTTCTTTAAATAGGATTTTGCAAGGAAAAAATAATTTCTGATTAATGAAGAGTTTTTTTACTTAAATTTAGACAGGAGAATTGCATTATTTAAAATAATAACAATGACAATAATAGTAATAATAATAATAATTTTTGTCTTCAAAAGTAATTCATGATATAATTTTCTCTAAGTAGGATTTTACAAGAAACTACACACTTTTGATTAATGAAGAGATCTTTATTTAAATTTAGGTAGGAGAGTTAGATTATTCAAATTTTGATAATAATAGTAACAATAATAATAATAATAATAATAATAATAATAATAATAATAATAATAATAATAATAATAATAATAATAATATAACATCATACACATCATCAACATTCTGTGGTGGAACCCAGATACGAAGGTGGAAGAGCTTTCATTGGTATCAAAAATGTGCTCTGTAAACTTTCTCACCAAGAGAAACAACAATAATAAGCAATATAATATAATACCATTAAGACTGAATAATAAATTTCAATCCAAAAGAAAAATTTAACCTACAGAATTTATCTTGAGGACTCAAATATTCAACATTTTTATCAATGATGTAATTGATAAAAAATTGCTTTTCGTAGATAATCGCACTTAAAAAAAAATTGCCCTGCAAAAACAGATTTTGCGAATTACAGCAACATATATTATTTGACAAGAAAAAGAAGGGATATCGATTGGCTTCAAAATTGCTCGATTTTTTAGATAAAGAAAGGATGCGTTAACACCTGTATAAAGACTATTCCTAACTACCGGTCTATCGAATCGTCCTTCAATCGTATTTTTGAAACCTATTGCATAACACTGGGAAGCACAAATTTCGTTGACCAAATTTGACACTCGTTTTTGACTAATTTTTGGCATGTGAATTCAAAAATGATCCTAATTTTTGTTTATCACGTCAACTTTTTAATTTATAGGATACCATCTATTTGTCCTAAAAGTCACACAATGTGCATACAAAGGAGAATAAAGGAAGAAAATTATCAAATATACTGTTCAGAGAGAATAATTTTATTCACACAAAGGCTTATATATAGTTTCTGTAAATGAAATTGTGATCATACAAGTAGTAAAGTTCTTTTACCAAAAGGCAAACGTACATATTAAGGTAAAATACCTCGGTAAGATGTCGGCAACTAGTAATGGTTTCAGTTACTATAATCCTCTTAGCTTGTTATTAGTTTTTGCAAATATCTACGAATCTCACGAACAAAAAATTAACAAATTATTGACTTAATTTTAATTTATTATGTAAATATTGGCATGGTCTTCAGATTTCGTTAAAGAAGCTACATCGAATATAGCTACGAAACGAAAACAATGTAATTAGATTCTTTTTGTTTCTGTCGACTATAGTTACAGAAGTTTTTCTTCTGTAAAATTACTTTAATTGAAAGTATAAGGTGTAATGACCTCTTTCATTTCCATCCAGGAAAATCAGAGAAAAAAGAAAAAGAACTTAACAAAAAAACGAAAAGTATAAATCCTCTTTTTTCTCTGAGTTTTAATCACTTTTCTCTTTTTATATTTTGTTGATAGTTACTTGGCTTTCTCATACTTTTCCATATTTACCAATCCGCTTTCTTTACAAAAATAATGATTGCGTTGTCAATTATTAAGTTGTTTAGATAGATCAAAACTGGGGTCATCTTTGGATTCAGATGCCAAAAGTTAGTCAAAAACAAGTGTCAGATCTAGGTCAAGGAAATTTGTGTTTCTCAGTGTTACCTATGTATGGTCTCATGCCGCACCTTTCTTGAACAGTGATTTGATAGTACATACCTTCAACTTTGACGAAAAAACACCTTTTTCGAAAGAATAATTTAATTGGATATGATAATATTGAGCTGGTAAAAGGTAAAGAATGCTTTAAAGTACAGAGTGATATGAAATTGCGGTCAAAAGAAGATGGAGAATTTAATTTTTTTTCTTCATCCTGAACATCATACTCTGTTACAGGAGAAATAAGAAAAGAAGTGGAACTTTGTTTCAGGTACTTATTTCATTATATAAAATTGAACTTAACAAGTTAAGAGAAAGTCTAATCAATTTTTTTTTAATTATTATATATAGTCAAACACATTGAAAGTATTACTTGATAAAATATGATTAGAAGGGGCTGAAGTATTTTTATTTATAATTGACCAAATAGCTTTAGTTTTAATTAATTAATCGATGTGGCCTTTTCTTGATGTAAATCCATAACAAAATTTAACACAAAAACTCAGTTGTGTGATTTTCACAGAATGTCTTTACTGAAAAAGCGTGACAACTGTTTCGTCAGCTCTGTGACATCTTCAGACTCAAACGTAATTTTGAGTTTTTGTGTTTACGAGGTGTGGCAGTTAAATAACGAGACAGCTTCTAGAGATGGTAGCTATTGCAAAAAACTTATATTCAACTTTTATCACTTTTAACATACTCATCTTTCCTAACTATACACCGCTGTATACGTGTTTTCCATTGTTCAATACAATGCTGTAGTTCATCAGTTATCAATCTTTTCAACAACTCCGCCATTTTTGCTTTTACATGTTCAACAGACTGAAAATGTGTTCCCTTTAATGCACATTTCATTTCTAAGAACAGCTAGAAGTCACATGATGCGAGATCTGGCGAATACGAAGGACGAGTAAGCACAAAAGTGCGATTGTCCGCTAGAAACTGCTTCACAGAGAGGACATTTTTGCACAAACTTCTGTCACGTTTAATTCATCATGCGAAATATGTTTCACTGTTTCTTTGTTAATGTTTACCATATTGGCAATCATCCGAATGTTCAGATGTCGGTCTTTCCGCACAATTTCATTAACTTTCTGAACGTTTCCTTCAGTTCTTGCAGTTGCAGGTTGACCAGGACATTCACCATCTTCACCCTCTTTGCGACTATCAGAAAACCGTTTGTGGCATTCAAAAACTCGCACATGTCACAAGGAATTTCAGGTTAATTCGCTGCTAGATTTTTATATCAACCATTATAACGGCACTACTAAGTAACAGTGTTTTCTACAATTAAAGCTCGAAAGTAAACTAAAGCAGACAGGGAGACGAAACTACGGGACGGTGCTTGGAAAGTATCTACATCAATTACATTCCAATTACAGCCCCGTCCGATGCGGCTGCACGATGGAAGGAGTCTCATTATTTAATTACCGTACCTCGTAATTTAGCTTTAGTTTTGTTTGCGAATAACATAATCAGAAACTGGTTAAGCTTAATTTTTCGCTGCTTCATAAGCTGCTTATAAAATTTTTCGTAAGCTTTAAAATCTTTCATAAATATTTTGTGTCGCTTTCTAATTTCTTTCAAAAACAGTAAGTTGCTTATTATATTTTATTGTTTGTTTATTTAGCCTTTGAAACGTCGTGGATATAAGTCAACAGAAACAAAAAGAAATTGAATTGAACAACTTTAATAATTAAAGCTTTTTCCAAAATCTAATTGCATTGTTTTCGTTTCGTAGCTATATTCGATGTAATAAAAAATCAACAATAATTTGATTAACACCATTGTGTTCTATTTATCGAAGGCTAACATCATTGCTCGTTATATCTGACACTGAAGTCTTCATTTATCCATTGAGATATGGATCTGCATTATTCGAAAACTCGATTTTCGAATTCATCCATTCATTCATTTACTTTGGAAACACTTCCACCTATATTAAGATTCGTTATCGCGATGTAGGGAAGTTTTCCTCATTAGTGGCGCGCCCAAAACATCTGTTCCAATTATAGCGCGACCACCACGTTTACACATTTCCACACTGTACCCAATCACAAAGGAGAGAATTACTAGTATTCAATTTTTTTTTCCGTCAAATCCGGTAAAGAAGTGAAAGAAAACTCGAGAGAAGGACGGAATAAAAATCATAAAAAAATGTCTACGACATGTAATGATAAATATTTGTGATTGAATGTACCTGTGCGGGCACTCTTTAATATGTAGAAAACACCCCGTTGCTGTCGTACAGCTGAACAGTGGCTCTCATTAATGATTTCCGTTTCGTGAAAAAGACGCCACTTCACAAATGAGTAACTGCACATTACACGACACTCTCGACTTTTCAGAATGTAAATGAAAAAGAGTACGTCGTCCAATCCGAGCGGTTCCCACTAATACATGAGCACCAATGGACATTGACTACAGTGGTGGGTTTTTGGAACGTAATAACTCAAAGGTGTGCAAAGCCATATATGACTTCTTGTATACGTGCACGTACATATACAAACATACATGTAGATAGGTACGAATGTGTGCGTGTGTTGCTGTGAGGTTCCCCCTATACACTCTTCTTCTTTTTTCCTGAACAGAGGTAGAAACTTACCCTAATGGCCGCGGCGTGTATTCAGCGGAGGGTTAGCCTGGCAAGGTGCAAATTAATGACATAACAGACATCAAAAGAGCCCTAGGGGCGCGATTTACAATAGCTCCCTCATTTTTACGCGAAGAGAGTAGGGAGTTACCGCGATAACATGGCGACCGATTATTTAACGTTTATACACGCATATTTCATATATGTACATACACTCAGATGTCTACGTTTATGAATATAAAAAAACGATTTAATGATGTATTTGTAACATATGTTTAGGTTTTTATGTAAATGCAAATGTAGATAATTATACAACTCGGACGTATCTACTGATTTTAGTTCCGTTTATTTTTAATACTATTGTTGCCCGAACAAAGTAAGTTCTTTCAGACAATAATACGTTTGAACACAGAGAATAAGTTCCTTAATAAGATCACAGTTTGCCTGAAAAGAGTTGATACGTGTACATAAACAAGGTCTTGTTAATATTCGAATTATTCTCAGACGTTCTCACCAAATGGCGTATGCATTGTACCATATATACCAAATACAGAAACGCACATTAATAATACAAGTTTACCTGATGATAGGTGAATTCCTTGAAACGCATAGTAAAAACGGTGTTATTAACATAGACAACAAGTGTTCGTCTATATATGCACTGGTAACCTTGTTACTGTTTTAGCGAGATAAACGCGCCTTTATTCTGTGGATCGGACATTCGTATGTTTAAACGACAGAGGGAGGTACTGCTTTTTCATTATTTTTCTGTACCGAAAAGGTACGAAAGCAGCCCACAAAGAATCGTTAATTAGTAATAGAAGTTTACCTGACGAGAGGTGAATTCCTTGAAACGCATAGTAAACTGGGTGTTATTAACATTGGAATGATTCTTTCAATATTCAAATATTTCGAACATTCTGTTTAAAGATATAGGTAAAATTGCCAAAATCTCAGAAACTATTAAACATGAAAATATTAAGTTAATCAACGACAGGCTCCATCAAAATTGCCTTCAAGATATTAAGTGTGGATTTTTTTAAAGGGCCTTTAAATATTCTATCCAAAACCGACATAAAAATGTACCATTTCCTTAAAAGAAAATGCGACGTTATCATGCCTCGAAAATGTATCAAATACAGCGCCACTCGAATAATTAGTTTACCTATTTCAGTGTTTTTGGAATTATCATCATATCGTTACACGACAAATATAATGGTGGTGTATTACAAAGCAGTAATAAGAGAGCGAGATTCTATATTCGAAGTCCCAAATTTCATGCCTTGCGATTGTAGATTTCTTCCAAATTTCTTTCTTTCGTTGCTTGTTTTATTTCGTTGTTCCAGGACTTTCGTTGGGGTCCTCGTCTGTTTTTTTCCTAGTAGATTTAAAATAAAAATCAACTAAAGTCCATCAACCATCTTTCATACGCAATAAGTGACAACACTCTTTTAAATTTTTTGTTTCTATCCTTTGAATAATGGTAATTGTCGCTATCTAACTTTGACACTCTGGCACTTCTTTTTGAATAGTATTTTCATGGTTATCAGGTTATATATCAGTCCATACGCTAGTATGAATTAAACCACGAACAAACTCATTATTATTTTGTTTGAAGCACTTGTTCTCTTCCTACCAAAGTTTAAGAGACCTACAATTTTTTGAGCGCTTTAGATTATGTTCTATTTCCTTCTGAACCATTCTGTCGTTATCTAATATTGCACCCAAATATTTAATTTTTTTGACTTGTCTAACTTGTACGTCATTCCTTAGTAAAGCACTGAAATTCACATCACAATTGAAACTGAGTATGAACAGGTATTTGTCAACAATATGTACGTACGTATATCCATTTTTTATTGTTCTTTGCCATTTTTCCAAAGCGAATTTGACGTAGATGTTTATTAGTTACTTTCAACTTCCTCATAGCGTAAATTGGTTCCAACATGTATTATCCTTGTTTCATATAAACGATGTTACTTTGATTAAATTTTGATCTAATATGCCTAATGTGTTCACTAATTACTACTATTTTTAGTGCACACATCGACTTAATAAACTTTCTTTAGATTTATAATCGTCGAACGTATCACCTGATTTTCATTTATTTTTCTTTCAAACAATTGTAAGTTAAATAAATTACACTGGGGCACAATTTTTACCACAATTTCTGTTGAGTTCGATTTTGTCAACTGTTTTGAAATTAAATAGGCAGGCTGATTTCAAAACTATACTTAATCTTCTTCCGTCACGTCAAGTTTTTTCTTTACAGCTTATATTAATGTGCAGTTGGTGATGGGCAATGTGAGCGGTTTCACCAAGATTTGCAGATAATAGAGGTACTGTATCAGGGTATATGGGATGTACATCTGATGGCTGACTATTGTTGGAGTATCAAGCGAGATTGTCCACAGATTGAACATTCCAGGAAAAGCTATAAGCGATTTTTTACCTTAATAAGTATTTTTGCCGTTTGGTAAAAGAACTTTACCACTTGTATGAACACAATTTAATTTACAGGATCTATATATAGCCTACGTATAAATAAAATTATTCTTTGCGAACAGTATGTTTGGTATTTTTTTCTTTATTTTCCTTAATATGCATATTTTGTATGGCTTTTGGAACAAAGAGAGGTTATCCTGTAGCTTAAAAAGTTGGCGGGATAGACAAAAACTGGGGCCATCTTTGGATTCGGATGCCAAAAGTTAGTCAAAAATAAGTGCCAAGGTCTAAGTCAACAAAATTCGTGTCTCTCAGTGTTATCTGTACAAGGTCTATAAGACATAAATTTTCCTTGATCTCCACTTATGATTATACTAGCTTTAGTTCTCAGCATCTATATGATTTTGCTCCACAATATGATCATGGTACTTCATACACTGAATTCGTGGTAGTTATTTGGAATTGATTACCTGCTTGAAGTAACGATGATATTTAACATATACTCCATTCTCTCGGTATTTCTTGTTTAACCAGGCACAAAGTCAATAAATTTGGTAGTCGATTATTTCACCGAATATTATCAATTAGGTTGGAATATCACCAAAACCTGGTGATAGTCCTTCAGTCCTTCTATATCTATCAGATTATGTTCTTTGTGTTCTTCATGCTCTTCTATGTTGTCGATAAACTTTTCTTTCGTCTCCGTGAATAATAATATTTCAGTGATTTTTTAGGTTTTTAATTCAATTAATTGAAAGTTCTCTTCTTTGTTGTTTGTCTTAATGTTTTTGATTTTTTGTCATATCTCTGTTCGTTTTGAATCTTCAATATATGCATTGATCTGATTACATTTTGTGCCCAAAATAAGTTTTTTCATCCTTCATCTTTCTGTTTTGAGATATCTATTGATTGTTTTATATATTTATTTGATTCCTTGCAATCATTGTCTTAAAATGTTCTATATGCTTCATTTTCTTCTTCTGTCGTTTATTTAATATTTTCAGTGAACCAAATTGGATATTTCTTATTTTTGGTACCTCTTTTTTATACACGCTACACTCCTGTTATTATTTTATATACAGCATCTTTATTGTTTCCATATTCTTTGTCTAATTTTTTTGAGAACGATATAGCGTTGAAATGATTGGTTGGTTATCTTTGGTGAAGATCTTGTATTTTGGAATCATGAATGAGGTGCAACTTATGTCTCTACCTTGTACCTTACTCGTATCTGTTGATGTAATAGCAAAAAATTACTATTTTTTTAAAGAGAATTTATGAAGCGCTCCAAAAATTGCAAAAAATTATTTTTAAGAGGATTTACGTAGCATCAAAAAATAGTAAAAAATTATTTTTTAAAATTAATAAATGATATTTGGAAAACGTTAGAAAAAATCCCAAAACAATTGTCAAAATAATAAGAAGATGAAGGAATTGTCATATATTGTCTGGGAAAAAGTTCGTGGCGTTTTTCCCGGATGGCATTGGTTGCCGATAACTAAAGAACAACAAGTCACAGCGACACCACCGACGGCTCGTTTTTTAGATGACCTTCCGAACGTTAGTTTGAGCGTAGAAACATTGTAATCGGGGCAGTGGTTGGAAAGTTATTCTCTCTTGAAAATGGAGAAGAATAATGAGAAATTTCGCTATATTCTGTATTATTATGATAAGGGGAAGAACCTTTGTGACTGTGTACGGTGAAGGTACTTTATCGTCTGTTGCGCGGAAATGGTTCGCTCGCTTTCGTTCTGGAAATTTCAATGTGAAAGATGAGTCAAAAAATCTGATGAAATTCTTGAAAAAGTTTATCAGCAGTTCGATATTGGCAGAGCTAGGCATTACCACAAAACTGTGAAGCGCTATGGGTTCCTCATGAAAAAAACATTGCAAAAAATTATTTTTAAGAGGATTTACGTAGCATCAAAAAATAGTAAAAAATTATTTTTTAAAATTAATAAATGATATTTGGAAAACGACAACGCCCGACCACACACTTATGACCCGTCAAAAAAGAGAGTTTGGTTGGGAAGTTTTGATGCACCCAAAACAATTGTCAAAATAATAAGAAGATGTGAAAACTACTTGATTCAGTTTTTGACCAGAAACCACAGAAGTTTTTCACCGAAGGAATTGTCATACCAGTTGAATTTTACTGAAAAAACGCCACGAACTTTTTCCCAGACCCAATATATTTGAGCGTGCTACGCACGCAGTCTTTACTTGCAATCTCTGTTTAAATTTGAACGGTCTTCGTAGTTCTTTGTATTTCAGTTTTTATATTTTTGTTTTGCACTATTTAAAAAAAAATCGTAAGAAATTATGTTCTTTTTTAAAACTCGTGTATACCAAAATAACGTAAATTTCTTTTAGCAACTAATATTAAATGAAACAGCACGGATAATGGACAATACTTCTTTCCTCGAATTGTATTCCGCCCATTGAAAAATCAAATTCATATTATGATATTCCAACCTTGTTCGGGGACCATAGGAAATGAGTTCTGACACACTCTCTCATATATATCTCAATACGGACGCAACAGAACGACAAATTACTACCACATCTCTTCTTCCACATCTCCTGCTCCACCTTTAAAACATCCCTTCTCGAACAAACTACACGTACATAGTACATATACACAGAAGTGACACAAATACACAATCACCATCCACCCTCATTACAGTAATTGATGGCGTTGCTTGTTGTGACAAGCGATAGGTCAGATTGATCGGATTGGATTTCAACGTATATGGTGCCTATACATTATGACGGGGGTTTTTGTCCTTGTTCGATTGTTTTTAATGATTTTTCAGGTCTTGTGATGTGCTGTCGGAATATAAAAACGCCCAAACAATCGCTTCTATCCGTTTATTTGATGGTTTAGGTTATTTTTTCTTTAAAACGGATGCTTGTCTTTGCTGATTAAAGCATTTTTAATGCTAGAGTGAAGGGTTTATTTGGAAATTTAATCGTTTATGTGAACTTCTTTTTTTATTTTTAAAAGGAACGTTTTGCAAACAGACGATTGTTTTATAACATCAAGCGATTCATATCCAAATTGCGAAATTAACATGACAATAATTCACATAAGAGACTTGAGGGTGAAAAATATATCACTTGAAATATCAAGAAACGTATTCTACTAAATTTTTAGAAACGTACAGATTACTACTGCGTATTGGTATTAGATACCATATATGATAACAGTCTCTTCTTTAGGATAATTTAGGATAATTATATAACATAACATGTGCACTGAAAGTACTATAAACAAACAAAAAATTAGAAAAGTCATAATCGAAACATAGTCACTACAAAGGGTCAGGAAAGACGCTCATGATATTAGAGACTATACGTGATAAAAGCGTCTTCTCAAAGGATATTTGTCCTGTCTCTAGGATCTAGGTAAAAAGAAGCATTTATTTCATTATTAATTACGTTCAAAACAAACTTACTATTGAGAAACTTCGTTCTGTCCGCCAATGACTGGAGGGAACGTCTTTCAAGTAGTGTATTGTGTTCTGTATAAGGAATCAGGAATTATCATTCTTCTAACTTAAGTATTTCAAAAACAAAAACTCTTTCGTACCCTTTGCAGAAGCAAATATTGATAAAGGGAATAAAGATACGAAAATACTTTAAAGTAGAATCTGTTCAAGCCAGGATCGAGGAAGGACAGTTGAGATGGCTGGCGCCCATCAAGAGAATGGGGAAAGATGGGATAGTGACGGGAGTGTTTGAGGATAATCCAACTAAAAAAAACAAAAAGGATGATCTAGAAAACTATGGATCGAGGAAGTACGGGAGATAACTGAAAAAGAGGCATAAACTGAAGAGGGATTTCACGGCAGATGCACGATAGAAAGGCACGAAGAGAAATATGGAAAATAATCTCGCTGTAGACGTAGTAACCCAACTCACATACATCCGACACCCGCTCTTTATAAGAGTTAGAATTAGTTTAAGTTACCACAGAACATGGAAAGCTACTGGCGGTTATTACTACAAAACTGTGAATTCCAAATAATTCGTAGGATTGACACGATGGAGTTTCTGACTACAACTGTTACGTACGACACATACAGAAGAGGATGGTCAAGGATCCCTCCCAATGTTAGTGCTTCCAGTAAACTATGCCATAACAACGAAGAATATTTGGAGCTTCAAGCTATTATTTACGCTGATGCACCAGTTCGAAAGTTGAAAGTTCTGGTACTATATCGTCTGAATCCAACGCTGGTTATCCAAATGTCATTGTTTCTTGTGTATCCCAGAATGATGCCATTGAGGCCACAACGAAACTGAAAAGTAATTATATAGTTTGAAATGACGAGTTCCCGCTTACTTGGCCCTAGTGTTTTCGCAAAATGCACTTGTTAAAATTTTAAAATTTTCAATCTCTCTAAATAGTCATCGTCATTCCCACGGGCTTGGAAAATGTCCAGAATCTGCCCTGCGTTTGAAAAGGGTGCTAACACTGATATTGGTAATTGCTTTTACTCAAATTTTAAAGTCCGTTCTCTATAAAATCAACTCATTTCAACATCTCCCTATTCATTTCTTCTACACAGCATGGTTTTATAAAGAAACGTCCTGCTACAGTTGAAACCTTAGACGATGGTTGTCAGTTAGATATTATTTATACGAACTTCAGTGATGCGTTCAATACCATCGATCACATTTTGCTTTTGCAGAATCTGTCATCCTTTGGGTTTAGCAATTTTGTAATCCAGTTCATGAGGTCCAATTTGTTAGATAGAGAAAACTATGTTGCTTGCAATGGATGCAAATCTAGACTATTCCATTCGACACCTGGAGTTGCAAATCGGACGGCGTCTATCTTGATAGAAGTATGGACTATGGAAAATTAATTCTGAGGCACAGTGTGGAAATGCTAACGGTGCGGTGACGGAGGAAGAGTACATTACTAGCAACGAATTTGCAACATAATAATAAAAAAATAAAAAAGTGCCACGGATTGCTGCCAGGTATCATTCAAGTTTTGCCCTTTCAACGTCTAGAACTAACATATTGTGTGAAGTTCGGTTCTTTCACGCGTCAGAAAATACTAATTTTTATTTGATGATGTTTTTTCTTTTTCATATATTTAATAGGAGGATGTGTATTTTGCTCAATAATAATGTAATGTCATATGGTAGTGTAAAATTTTTCGATCTATTTGGATTTGTTTCTTTTGGGCAGAAATTAAAATTTATTATTATTATTACAAAATAATGTTTGAAATTAATTACTGTAGTTCCTTGTGTTACTGTTGTAATTTTTAAATTACATAAAAGTTCAACATTTAAATAGCTTTTGCTACATCATTCGTTCAAAAATTAATTTTGATTACACTTCACAACAATATGGCAACTTTTGTCTGACGATTGACTTTTATCATGTGATGTTTACTAATTTGACGTCGCCGATTTCAAATATACCCTCAGTTTTTTTGTAACAGCTCTTGTTTACGAGACAAAGCTTTCACGAAAAAATCGCTGTGTTAGTGTGTTAATTTGCTTGTAATTAAGAAAATATTAAGTTTTGTTAATATAATTTGGTATGACATCGTCAAGAAGAGTTTGTGTCAATGATCCAAATCATTTTTGTGTCATTTGCGGAGAGTATATATGTATTTAAAGAATACCCTTTGAATATGACAGCGTTCGTGATTGAGGCTTACAAAATTTACTTATGTCACACACTGGAAATGAAAGACAAGCCTTGGATTCCGCAAAAGGTATGCAAAACGTGCATTGAGTTTCTACATTTGTGGACAAATAATAGGAATAGCTTTAGGTACGAAACCGCTATGATGTTATTTTTGTTTGGTGAACATAACTGGATTTAACCGAAGAAATCGAGCCAAATGGAAATATCCTTCCATACGGGCGGCACATAGACGTGTTTTGTGTCCTAAAATATCACTCGAACCTCGAGCTGATGCTTCACGGGAGGAGCCTACGTATTTTCAGGCAAAAACTGACAGTAGTGATAGTGACTATGAATGCGACCTGAAAGCGCTAAAACTATTTAACCAAGATGATTTAAACGACCTTGTCAGAGATCTGGGACTGTCAAAATTCAGAAATTTTGTCTTCTAGGCTAAAAGAAAGAAACTTAGTATCAAAGGAAACGAAAATTTCTTATTACCGCACAAGAAAACAAAATCTCCTCAAATATTTTGCTGAAGAAAATGATTTCGTATTTTGTAAAGATGTACCTGGACTATTTTCCCGCCAATCTTGGGACCTAAGTGAAGAACAAGGGGAATGATTCCACCAGGACTTACGTACCATGGAGGAACGCTATCAGGGCTACTAGAACGCACACATGATGACTGACTATTGTTGGAGCATTCAGAATAGCTCTCTGCCTTTAGCTTTAGCAAGAAAATGATATAAGAGAATTTTTTTTTATTATAAGAATTAAATAAATTAGAATTATCTCTAAATTTATAGTGTTTTATTATCAAAAAAACACCCGTGTCATATTTTTTTAACTAGCGCGGATACAGAAATTTCAATCACGGAATTGAAATCGTCATCATAAATCAGACTAATATCATGTAACGTAACACAATCATCAGAAATGCTATTGTGCAGTGTTATAGAAAGCTTGCTACATTTTTTAATATAATTTATTATGATGAAAGCTATTATTATATTTGTTAAAAAAAATAGACATGTGATTTCGATTAAATTTATATTACTGAAAACCTAGTAAATTGAAATTGATTTCAATTAATTTTTCATTTACAGAATTAATAGTTGACATCTTGTAAACAAGAAAAAAACAATCGATGTAAATTGATCAAGAAAAACGGATTTTCCTCGAAGAAAACGCGTATAGAAACAAATAACCACTCACGACGTTAAACCATTACAGTAGAAAGATTAACTGATAAGACCCCTTGTGTAAGTCAACCCCACAACTCCACCCAACCCTGCCTGGAACCTCGACGTTCGTATTTCGACGACTTGAAGAAGATTGGATAAGTGTTCACGTTTTCTGGCGAGAGAAAACGCTTTCCCAGACATTTTCCGGACTTGACAGGTCGGTAAACACTTTCAAGGCCAACTGAACCGTACTAACGTACTGCATAGAGATCGAAATCCACCGAACGGGCATATAGAAATGATGAGCTATTGTGGAACTCTACAAGTCACTAGCAGGGCTATGGCTTTAATCCAATTTATTTTGTCATTGTTGTTGGCTTCGGAGTGGAGATATCTGGCTTGGCGTGACGGAATGTATGGTCCAGGTTTAACAAAAGATCCTTCTGCGAGGAAAATTTCTAATTCGGTTAAAAGGAAGAGGAAATTTCAAGAGTTAATTGTTGTATTTTCTTTCAACGTTTAGATTTGCTGATGTTTTCTAATCATTTAAGAATAATTAACTATTTTATTTTAAAAAAATACGTGTTTTTTAGTTGGTAAATAAAATTTTTTTTAAAATTTCTGTTACGCTGTTGTCAAAATTTAAGTTTGTATTTGATATTTTACATTCGTCACTTGATTTGCTTTTTTTAATAATAACAATACATACAATAATCATCCGTGCCAAGGAATAAACGATATAGTTTGTCTAAATTTCACACGCTAGACAGTCTTTTATTTATTATTCCTTATTACAATGGAATTTCACAAAGTAAGGTCCTCAACAATCAATCTTCCATATTTCTGGAAATTCCAACCTCTTTAATACTAAATTAAAAATATACTATTCTGTTCAAAGGAAATTTCTATTATACAAAAAAATACAATAAAAATAAAAATAGCAGCGTACAAGACAATGAATCTTATAGTATTAATACATGGAGAAGAAAATTGGGCCCTTACAGAAAAACAAATAAAAAAAACTACAAGCAATCGAAGTAAAATATCATAGCAGGATGTTAGGCGTCAGAAGAATTGAAAAGAAAAGAAAAAAAGTAATAAGAAAAAAGTTAGGAGTGAAACTAGCAAAGGAAATATTATAAGAAAAAAATTGGCATGGTTTTGCCATTTAGTGAGGATGGATAAAAAAATGAGAATGCAAATGATTTGGGAAAAAACCTGTTGGAAAAATTAAAAAGGGAAGGCCTAAATTTAACTAGAATACGTTATATTTCTAATTTTTGGTGGTAACTTTATATTATATACGAGGATGGTCTTAAAAGTTCCCGACCTAATAAAGAAACAAGACTTTTTTTTTTAAATTATATTTATTATTCTACATGGTCTCCTCGTAACTCTACACACTTCTCCCAGCGATGCTTCCATTTCTTCAACTCGTCCAAATAGTACTCGGCGTTTTTCTTTGTAAAATAATTGTTCACGAAGGTGATTACCTCCTCATTTGACGAAAATCTCTGTCCTCCAAGCGCAATTTTAGATAAGGGAACAAAAAAAGGGCGCTTGGGACTAGATCGGGTGAGTAAGGCGGATTGAAAATTGTAACATCAGCAATATAACCTAAGGCAGTAAAAGGCCAAATTGTAGGTAAATGTGTAAAAAATGAGAATAATAGTGAACCAAGATTCGAGAATTGGGAAACCCCGTGGAACACCTTGAAGTAATAGGGAAAAAAATGATGATATTTTGCAAAATCAGATATTATTTTTTGGTTTCGTTTTTTCATCTCAACAATGACGATGCATTGAAATACATTTGCTAGGAATTTATACTTTTACAGTCTAGAACTGAAAATTTCTGTTTCGTTCGTAGACTGGTTTAAATCCTTACTTGAATTGTTGAGTTCTAATTGTGTAATTAAGTATGGCTTTCCTTTTTGGGGTGAATTTTTTCTTAGTTTTAATGAACGAGTCTGCCACTTCGTTCTCCATACTATTATATTTGCCTTATAAAGTTGTAGTGTGTTTTTAACTGACGAAAAAGAAAAATAAAGGAATCTAAATGAAAGATTGGTTTCTAATAGCTGGTTGTCGATGTGAATAATTAAATACATTTTAAAGACATGAATGTTTTAGTGTCCCAAAAGCAACAGACTGTTAAATGATAATTTCACCAAGTAGTGGGGACTTCTAATGGCACCTACAGCTTTTTTTTATTAAGCCAAATCCTCAAAGTAGCTCCACAACACACGCAACATGTATGGAGGTATACCATGAGTCTTGGCATTTAATTTTGAAATGAACCTAACTACAGACCTAATAAATTACTTACTTACTTAATCCTTGGCCTCTTCTGCTGGCTGTACCACTGTCGAACTAACTGCTGTTTAGGTTATTCCTACTTCACTACTTCCAGTTATGCGTTTTCTCCAATTTTATGTCTATTGCTTGTACTTCTGCCTCATTCCATATTCATCTCATTTAGATATTTTTCAACTTCATCATTCCACTTTCTGCAAGGTCTATCTCTTCCCAGCCTAACAAATAATGTCCGAGTTATTTATCTACACATGTTTGAGACATTTTGGAACTCTTTTACGATCACTTAATTTTTCTTTTTTATACCTTTAAAGATCTTCGATGGGTCGTTACATGACATCAGTTTTTTTGCGAAAAAAGAGGAATCTGTGCGTTAAAACTATTATAAATCGAGTCCTAGATTTCACTGCTAGATTGCGGCAGTACAGTTAAGACAACTGTATTGCAAATAACATACTTAAGCAAACACTGGACAATTTTTGGATGGATGACCAATGAAAAAAACGGATTGATGCGTTCAACCCCACATCGGAAGGTAAAAAAAGGAATACAGATTACCCGTGTATGTATTTACCGATACTTTTCTTATCATTAATTATTCTAAATTCCTAAATATTTTCTTAAAATTTTGGGCACAGATGCGTATTTAAAACGAAATTTCGCAGAGAAACTGATGTTCCTCTCAAAAAAACTTTAATAAATACGCCTGGATATCGCATCGGTGCACTTTTATCATTAAAATATTGAAATTAAGACCACACTCGTAGCCTGCCTGCGACGTAAATGAACAACGAAAAGGGAAAAAAACTGTGAGAGCTTTTAAATCAAAATTACAGTCGTACATTTGCATTTTATTTCTGGAAGAATGCGTTTTTGGTTGATGTTACATTTGTGCGCCCATTTCCCGCCACATATGGCGCTCATTTCTTCCGGTTATGTGTGTACCTTGCTCGCAGTCATCCAAAGAATTATATTTTTAATTACGAACAGCCGCCATTTTATTTAATGAAGAAGATGGCGAACGCGCTCGCATGTACGTAACGTTAACGAGTTTCGATTCACACAGGAATAATTCAGATCGATGGATACTTAAATATTGATGCTACGTAATTATGTTGTAAAATATTCGACAAATTATTAACTGACGTAATTGTGTTCGAAGTACTATCTTTTATAATTAAATTTAGACAACATTGTTACTGTATTTTTCAAAATCCAAAACATATATTTTATTTCATTTGTTTATTTATATTTAAATTGTTCAACAGTAGAATCAATTAACAAGGTAGACTAGTACCGTAAAGGAGAATTTGTAATGCATATGAAAGCAAGAAACAAGGAAATAAACAACGTGTTCAAGAAACTTTGATATGTGATTTTATGGGTACAGTTCTCTTCAATTTATATATATACATATTATATATATACAATATATATATATATATATATATATATATATATATATAGGCTATTTCAAATTTCGCAGTTTTTTTAAAGAATAAATAAAACACATAATTTACATTCACTTTCAAAAATTTTTTATTGGTAATTGAAGTATCAATTATGACATTTATATGCGAAAAATAATATCTGTCAAATGGCCTCCTCTTGCAGCTCCATAGACGTCCACTCTTTTGTTAAAATTTTCAATGACGTTTTGACACAATTGAGGCTCTATCTTACCAATGACACGAATAATTTCATCTTTCAAAGCAGGAATTGATTGTGGATTGTTTTTACAAACCCGACTTTTCACATAACTCCAAAGAAAATCTCTTGCTGACCAAATAACATCACCGTTTCCTGAGATTTCACATCCAGGAAATTTTTCTCTCAATAAATCAATTGATTCGTGTGCAAAGTGAGGTGTAGCGCCATCATGTTGAATCCACATATGCTCTAGATAATAAATAATTCAGGCCACAGAAATTCGGTTATCATCCAATGATGTCGATCACCATTGACAGTTTGCATTTTCAAAGAAGTAAGGTCCAATTACACCACCTGACCATAATGCACACCAAACAGTAACTCGTTTAGGATGCATAGGTTTCTCATGAATAATTCGTAGATTTTCCTCACCACAGATATGGCAATTTTGTTTATTAACATAGCCACCAAGTTCAAAATGTATCTCCTCGGAAAACATTATTTTTTGAGAAAAATCAGCTGGTTGTTCATTGATAAAATTGACAAATGAAAGACGTTTTAAATGATCTAATGGCTTCAGTTCCTGTGTTATTTGAACCTTATATGCCTTCAGAGCTAAATCCTTGTGTAAAATAGCCCATGTTGTTGATCCACTAAGTCCAAGTTGTTGTGAACGTCGTCTAATGGACATTTCAGGACCTCCAGCAACACTTTCACGAACTAAACCAATATTTTCTTGTGATCGACCACTACGACTGTATTTTTCACTTTTTTGATCTTCCATGGAACCGGTCTCTTGAAATTTTTTAATAATTCGACCAATAATGCTTTCAGATGGACGATTATGCAAACCGTAAAATTCACGTAATTTTTTAAAACTCTTTTCGCAGAACGCTGATTTTCATAAAATAATTCAACAATTTGAACGCCTTGTTGTACCGTATATGAAGTCATTTTTATAAATGTCATACACTCCGCGCAACATGAATAGGACCAACTGCATATATGACATTTGTAGTTGGTATAAACATGGTAGCGCGCTGGAATTGTTATTTTCGAAAATAAGAGGGTTGATAAAAAGATGTATGTAGGTACCAAATATAATTTTTGTAAAAGTCAGTGCAAATGTACGTTACTAATGACAATAAGTAGAGTAATTAAACGCCACTTGAATACGACCAATCTACAAAATAAAAGATTCGTTTGCAATAACAAAATACTTTATTGTTCAATAATGAGTACTTTTGCCATTATTTCTTATAACCTCAAATAGTCGGGATGGAATGGAATTATACAGGGTTCTCAAGTAGTCAACGGGAAGTTCCGCCCAACTTCGTTTCAGCGCCTGCTCTAGTTCGTCAGCGCAACTGAATTGGGTAGCATTGGAGTACAATTTACGCGACAACCATCCCCAAACATTTTCTATGATGTTCAGGTCGGGGGAGAGCGATGGCCAATCGAGAACCTCCATGCCTTGTTCTTGAAACCAGCGTCGAACAATGCGCGCGGTGTGAATACTGGCATTATCCTGTTGGAAAATAAATGGCCCACCTGCCATAACGTTGGAAAATTTGTCTTTCACCTGTTGCAGCAGCTGGACGTACTTTTCCGAATTCTGTCTGCCCTTCACTATTACTAAATCAACAGGTCCGTTATAGGAAACAACTCCCCATACCATGACTGAACCAACATCGGCTCGCCTTCGTGACTGAATCACTTCATCTTTACATAAATCGTGGAAATAATAAGAAAACCCATCCGGGCCATCTAAATTAAACTTCTTCTCGTCACTGAAAATAACAGTTTGCCATTCTCTTGTCCACCCCATTTTTGCTTGAGCAAACTGAAGACGTGCAGTACGCTGAAATTCCCTTAAAGGAGGCCGTCGTTTAATTTTCAAACGTTTTAAATGCGGACAGGTCTTCAGTAACTTCTGTACAGTTCTTACCGATGCATTCGTTCCAACGTTATTCGCGATTTGTCTTGCCGTTAATGCCGAATTCGATGCTTCGCGTAATATGGCTCGACGTTCTCTCTTAGTTGTAACGGATGTTGTTCGCCCTTTAAAACGTTTTCCATAATTCTCGGGATCCCTAATAAAATTGTTCACAACCTGGTATGATCGACTTATTTTCTTTGCAGTAGCCCTTGAGGAATACCCTTCTTGATGGAACGCTTTAATTTTTCCAATTTCTTCCATACTTAAGCACTTCTGTCGTCCCATCGTTGCACAATACCCTTAATTACAGATGTTTGTTTATCCGGATACACGTTGTAACTCGACACTCATCCGGTAGCTTACTATTAAATACTGGTCGTATCCAACCGGCGCGGTGCATTTTATATGTATGTGGTACTTACGTCATCCAATGCATAACGTTAGGCACTATTGCGCAATAATGCGTATTATTTGCCATATCATACCATTACAAACTTGCATTGTATTTTTAGTAAATGAATTGTTTTTCAAACCACCGAAAGCTTGCAACAAGTCGGGTGGTCCTATTCATGTTGCGCGGAGTGTATATCACACTTTTTAAATACCCACATATCCAGACAAATTCAGTGAGCCATCTATATTGTATTTATTCTTAAAAAAAAACCACGCAATTTGAAACATCCTTTACATATAAGAAGCGAAGTTTTGTTGGTTATTCTTACATATGTATATACAGTCTGTGTCCGAGAAAAATCACCAAATTTATCTTCTCTAATTATATAACATATATAACATTTATAGTGTAATAATATCGTCTGTAATGTGAAGTGTTGTTTTTACTATTTCATTCAATATACGGTGCATTATTGTAAATCACGTTGTTTTCTTGGTAATAACCGAAATCCGTACTGTTGAAGCAGTGTAACACAGCTTGTTCCTAAAAAACTGTATCAACCATGGAAAAATTTACATCACGGATTGACGAACACAATACTACCCATACGCAATTTATCGCAAAGAAAATTGAACTGTTTTAAAACAAAAACGCTTACTAAAAAGCTTACTATTTTGGTAAAATTAAGTTATTTTATTCAAAGCAGTCGCCTTCGTCTTCAATATAACGTTTTGCACGGTTAATTAACATGTCGAATGAATTTTTATGCTCATCTTTAGAAAGGTCCTTCAAGATCGCTGTCGACGCCTTTTTAATGGCTTCGACATCGGTATAACGCTGTCCTGTCATCGGCAAATGTAGTTTGGAGAATAGATAGAAAGCACAGTGGGCCAAATCCGGTGAATACGGTGAATGGTTGATGGTTAAAATGCCATTTGTAGTTACAAAATCAGTGATAAATTTCGAGCGATACCATTTTCGCGATATTGAGGGCGCACACGATGAATACGCGCCAAAAGACACTTCATAACACCGAGATAATATACAGCAGGGACTGTTTGACTAGTTGGCACAAACTCTTTGTGCACTATGCCTTTCGAATCATAAAAACAAATCTACATTGTCTTCACTTTTGATTTCTCCGGAAAGATCCTAACAATCACATCAAATGCGCGAGAAAAGTTGTAAATAGCATCCAATTGACCACCAGTTTCGAGAGACTGAACTATTTCCTGCGATATCAAAGCCAAAAGTGGTTGAGACGTAAATCCATGCTATGTAGAAGGATGTGATCTAGTGCTATTCGAGAAAACAGCATTTCAAACACTTTTACGAAAGTGGAAGAAGCAGCAACAGGTCTATAATCGTGAATATCAGTATAAGATATGCTGGCAATCTGGCAACAAAGACGTGCGGATAGCAAGATTATAAATCTTACTTAAGGGATCCACTAAAATATGGACACAATTCCTCACCAGCAAACAAAGAATGCCATTATCACCAGCAGTTAATCTGTTCTTCAACTTCCTAATACTATGGACTATATCAGCCGGAGAAATTGATGGTAAACATAGCGGTGACAAACAAGAAGCTGTCAGGCAGGGCAGTGCCGGCAGATTTAAGAAAGAAAACATTGGAAAAAGCTGTGCCAAATGCGTTAACAATATACACTCCTTGACAGAGTCATGAAGTTTGTCTAAAATTACGGCAGCACCTAGCCCGATACGAACAAACTACCCAAATAATTGTGGATTTCCGATGAAGTTTTCTTTGGCCCTACGAATGTACGATTTAAAAGCCTTGAACAATCTTCGAAAAGTATTAGCCCATAAGAAATGTGTAGAACTACCAGATAATTAATAGTATTATTTCAAAATAGTAAATTTTACGACATAATTCGTTTTTATTAATATAAAACGCATCTAAAGCTGATTTTCCAAACTTAATATTCGAATTAATGTGCAATTAATTATTCAATTTAATCTTCACCAACAATGATTCATCAACTTGTCTATCACGTCAAATTAAAAAGCAGTAATAAAATAATACAAAACTTGCCTCGTCACCAAGTCAAACGTTACCAATAAAAGATCGCAGATTAACCCCTTAGGAAGTGAAATATGGAACGATTTTACCCTCCGGCCATCATGTGCGAAGAACGGAAATATAAATAACTTAATATTCCATGCATAAATTCTCCTAACAAACGGGGAGAAATCGAAAAAAATGTTATAACGACAACATAAGTGTCCTCGATTCTACTCACTCCGTCATCATCTCGTAGATGTAGACGTTCATCGAACATTTTTTTTCCCTCATATTCAGGAATGTTTATTTTGAATTTATGCGAATATTTTGCATGAAAGAGGTGCTTCAATGCGAAAAATTTATAATAGAATGGTGTAACGTTTGAAGTTATTGCATTAAATCGAAGAATAGATAAAAATTTGCAGCTGCAACCACGGTTTGTTAATGAAAGAAAATGAATATACGGACACATACATATGTTATATGTAATTTTATCAAAAAAAACAAAATTTAATTAAATAAAACAACTTGATCCTTCATACCAGAGAAAAGCAATTATAATTTGAATGCTTAAACAAAAAAAATACGAAGTTTACAAAGATAAATTTTGGGGACTGGTTGATGAACCCAGGCGAATGCATTTTAAATGGCTATGAAAAACTGCGGAATTCTCATATTGCACACAGAAAGAAAAACTCTGCTCGGTGTCCCCTAAAATTCACAAAAACATTAATCGACTCAAAACATAAATTTTACTGAATATTACAGCTCAGCTATCGAAGTACGTATGTAAACTATTAATTTGATAAGGGTTTGTTAACTTTTTGGCTAATAATATGGTAACAACCAAGCAACTAATTTCGATACCCTTTCTTCATACCTGCAATCTCTTAATACAAACGTTCACTATTATTTATAGAACAAAAACTCTAACAAGAGTAGGGCATAAGAGAGGAGAGGCTAGGGACCCCCAGTCCCTAGCCTCTCGACGAATACATCCGACAACAAATTCACTGACCATAAGGACGCTGTTTTTTGTGCCAATCATAATGGATAGATTTGACATACTAATATTGCAAAATATTTGGAGGTAATTTTGATGAAACCTGTGGTTGATTAACTTAATCACTGAAGGTTGATATATAACCCCTTTCCACATTAATTTTCGTATTTCGTATACGTATTTCTAAGTTGTCATCATCAGCCGATAATTAAACAGTATCGCACGTGGAAAACTACGGAAAAAATACCCGTACGAAACAAAGTCCGCACACGATCTGTACCGTTGAAAGCCAGTGTGCGTTTTGGCTTTCAACGGTACAGACGGTGTGCGGAATTTGTTTTCGTACGGGTATTTTTGCCGTAGTTTTCCAGGTGCGACACCGTTTAATTATCTGCTTATAATGTCGAAATAGGTATACAAAATACGAAAATAAATGTGGAAAGGGGTTATATATCAACCTTCAGTGATTAAAAAAAATATCTGTATATGGATCTGGACACACGGCCCTGTTGGAAAATCCATGTCTTTTACGTCTTTGATTAAGAATTCATTGCTTCGATATCTTTCCTTTTTTTTTGTAAATTGTGCTTTTCTAACGTGATATTATTTTAATTGTGGTCAAGTCACTTTGGCATCAATCAATTGATATAAAATATGAAAACAAATAATCAACAAAGTGTTCAAAATAATGGATAGGTTTTTATAGAAACATCTATCAGAATTTGAAATATGAGAGGCAGATCTAAAGAAAAATTATTACAAAAAAATATAACAAAATAACAATTAATTTTGTAAATTTTATAAACAAATAATTATTGCAAAATACAAAGTAATCTAAAACAATTACCGAATAATATTTCTTATTGCATAATTGACGTTTAATTTAAATTCGTACTATAACTCATTTAGTTCAGCTAAGCTTGAATGAACCTGTTTCAAATCACCTTCATGAATCACCGGATAATCATCAAATTTGCACGCACATCCTCCCGAATGACTACTAATAGACCTTTTGCATTCTCCTCACAGCACATCAAAGCCGCGTCCCACGAATAAGTAAATTAAAAATTAAATTATAAACTTATTACTGCTCCGGTTGGTCTCTCTTTATATTGCCGAGCAGGCGGCGTTTGCGGAGCTGCGTCGCATCAGGAATCATTTTGAAAATTTCGAGCGTACAACAAATTTCCATCCTAAGTTCTAACAAAGCGTCACGAATAACGAGGTTCCCCAGTTATAACCGACCAAATTGCCGCCATTTTATTGTCGCACAAAGGATCCAGATCAACTTGTCGACGATGGCGGTAACGTTTCCGAAGACTTTATCACATTAAATATTATGGTAATTCGTTTTTGATTATTATTCGTGTTCGTTTATTTCTGCGGTTCGTTCCCTCATTCGCCAGCCGCAGGCGTCATCCAATAAAACGAGTTGTTGACTGATTCTTGATGATTTTTTTTCTGAATTTATCTTTTCATTTGCTTTTGTACAATAATTACAGGTAAAATGAAAATTTGTTTTAGGTGTATGTTCTTTATAGTAACTATCTTCTTTTATTCTCAAATGTACGAGAATTCTTAGAACTAGAAGAATAAAAAACAACTCATAGTACTTATAAATGCAACGTTGTGTAATCTAATGCAAAGGAAAACAAATAATCTGGAAACTATCAAAACCAAGGCTTTTATAACATTGAAAGCTAAATATCCAAGTGTCGTTATAACAAAAAGGTATGAATAAGGTAAAGGAATGAGTCTAGTAATGTCGAAACGTAATGGAATTGAATAAAATGTTAAAATAAAAGTTCTGAGGAAAACAAAAAACTAAGTTTCATTTTTTCTCATTTTTCTGGACACTTAACTGATTTTAGTGTATGTAATTCTATATACATGGTCCCATAGAGTCATCTAAGAGTTAATAATTATATTCATCATTACGAAGCAAGGTCTAATTGGTAAGGCAGCCGTGCAGATAACGGCAGATAGAGGTTCAAGTCCTTCTCCTTTTTGGTAGCTTTTCAGAAGACGTAGTCATAATCTTCCGTCAGATTAAATGATTTTAAATAGTTTTGTACATTTGTACAAGGGTGATTCATATTTTACCCGCATTTTATTTTTTCTGGTTGGTACCAATTATAAATTAACATCATTTTTCTACGTTAAAATCCTACTTTAAAATACACTTGTCTCATCGCTGTGTCAGTTTCTGTATTCGCATAGAAAAACAATTCTTTCGGTTGACGACATAGCCAATTTTGCATCGCTTCTTTCACTTCGTCATTGTTAAATGCGATTCGCCTGTCTCCCAAGAACTTTTTAAGTGCCCCAGATATCAGTCATTCGAGACCAAGTACGGACTATATAGAAAATGATGCAATACTTCCCAATCCAATGTATTGTTCGTTAGATGGACTGTATATGGACGAGTGTTATCGTGTAGGCGAATAATCCTTTACCTAAGAGTCTTTCTGTTCGTATAGCTAGTATAATATTTCCATAAAGCTCAATGTAAGAAGCTAGAAGGAAGAAAGAAAAACGATTAACTGCTTTTGTTTCTTCCTATAATGATCCAATATCGCCCTAGAATATAGTTGGCAACTGACTGTGGTGTTTTAAATTTTTCGAGCGGCGATGAACTTGACTGATGTCATTCTATGCTTCTGGGATGTAATTATGTACACAGGTCACATCAATAGTTATGATATGTGATAAAAGAGTCATCGTCTTCATACTCGTAGCGAAGTCGTCGCTGAAGTCGTTTCTTAAACTGTTATTTCGCATAAAGTTGTTTTGTTACCCACCTAGCGCAAATTTTATTATATTCAAGCTTGTCGTGGACAATAGTGTGAACACTAACAACACTAGTGTTTGCAACCCTAGCCATTTTCTTCGCAGATATTCGCCAATTGCTGCAAATCAACTGATCAATTCATCGAATGTTTCTAAGATACAGCAGACGCTGGATGGAGCATGCGGTAAATTCGACATGCGTTGACGATCATCCTGGAAGGTTTTACACCACTCAAAGATTGTTCTAAGTAATAAACACTCTCGGTCAAACTGTTTATGAAATCTCTGATACATATCAGTCGCTCTTACATCTTTATTGAAAAGAAGTTTAATAAGTAGACATTGTGCAATAGAACTGGACACATTGTAGCACAAAATTGTTATTACAACTGAAAATATTGTCAAGTTGCAGTTGCTTATGGCGTTAAATAACATGCCTACTTTAAAGAATGTAAAACCGTTTTGCAGCACCCTTTCAATTATGTTCAGGAGAAAATAAGACGCAGTTCAAATTTGAATTGTCCTCGTATATTAGTCTGAGGACTTTGTTAAGTTTATTTTTACTTTTTACGGTAACAGATAGAAAAGGCTTTGAATGAATTTTTGTTTTCTTCTTGTTATAACATTGCCAAATTTTTGGGAACCGGTTTTCATATTGTAATAAACCTTTTATAAATACAACCCTACTTGAATTTGAACACACACCTCTCTTCGTATTTGTAATGAAATTCTGGACAGAATAGTAAATATATTTACATTTTTTAGTGAATGTCAATTCTATAATTTATTAAAATGTTATAACTCTTCTTAAATATTTTAGAAAAATCCATTTTTCAATAATTAAAAGAAAAATAATATATATTCCTTATACTTAACTTCTGTCAAGGCAATAATGCCAACATTCATTTAATATCATAACATCGACCACCATTTTGATACCGTTTTACTTCATCCATTTGCACGGCCACTACAATAATCATCCTTTTCTCGCACTGCTTGCGTTAAACGTTCCGCAGGGCAAGTGCAAGGAGAAACGAAAAAGAGAAAAAAACCTCGTTTTTTAAACTTGGCATAAATAGTGGTTGGTGGCTCTCTCTGAGTCGTCGTAAATAAAGTCCTACACACAGAGTGAGTCGTGTATGTTGCTTCCTCACTCACCTATTCGTCATCGTCCAGTTCGGAACGTCAGAAACAACGAGGGGGGAATAGGGGTACACACACACACACATACACACACAGAACGAAGGGCGGTGTCTTAAAACCCCAGGAGAATACGCCACAACCCCTACTTCGCGAAAAAATACTCAATTCAGAAACCACCACCCGTTGATTTCTCTCTCTCTCTCTCTCACTCTTCGTGTCCCCTTTCCCTATACAAGTCGCAAAGAGCTTTCATCGAGATTTGCATATTTTTGCATAGAAAGATCAAAACCGACGGTGAAATCTGATGTTGGAACGAGCGCTTTTCTCGATGTTGAAGGAGGACGAAAGAGCGTATAATTTTATGGAGCAGGAAGGAGACGAAATTAAGAACAGTAATGGTAGCCGAAATGTACACTCTACATAAAAAATTAAAGTACGTACATATAAATTCGAGAAAATACATTTTTATTTTATTTGAAATTGGCGACTAGTTTGCAAAATTGTCTTTTTTACATAGAAAGTTATACGTCACAAAGAAATACAAAAAAAATCCTTTTTGCTAGGTGTACAATGATCTTCCTTTTCTTCTTAATACAAACATTTTTGTTATCTGAAAATATATATATAAACATACATAAAGTTAATAAGGGAAACTTAAATACTGAAACCTCAAAATTATCCTTGCATTTTGGGAAAACATATATACCTTGTTATAAAAATACAATAAAGCACAACACAATAAAGAGTGTTTCAAATTGTGCGGTTTTTTTAAGAATAAATAAAATATAGATGGCGCACTGAATTTGTCTGGGTATCTGGGCATTTAAAAAGTGTGACATTTATAAAAATGGCCTCGTACACGGTACAACAACGCGTTCAAATTGTTGAATTATCTTATGAAAATCAGCGTTCTGTAAAACGGGTTTTTAGAAAAGTAAGTGAATTTTATGGTTTACATAATCCTCCATCTGAAAGCACTATTGGTTTATTATTAAAAAATTTGAGACCGGTTCCGTGGAAGATTAAAAAAGTGAAAATACAGTCGTAGTGGTCGCTGACAAGAAAATATTGGTTTGGTTCGTGAAAGTGTAGCTGAAGATCCTGAAGTGTCCATTAGACGACGTTCACAACAACTTGGACTTAGAGGATCAACAACATGGCGTATTTTACACAAGGATTTAGTTCTGAAGGCATATCAGGTTCAAATAACACAGGAATTGAATCCATTAGATCATTTAAAACGTCGTTCATTTGTCAATTTCATCAATGAAAAACCAGGTGATTTTTCTCAAAAAATAATGTTTTCCGATGAGGCACATTTTGAACTTGGTGGCTATGTTAATAAACAAAATTGCTGTATCCAGGGTGAGGAAAATCTACGAATTATTCATGAGAAACCTGTGCATCCTAAACGAGTTACTGTTTGGTGTGCATTATGGTCAGATAGTGTAATTGGACCTTACTTCTTTGCAAATGCTGGTGGTGAAGCTGTGGCTGTCAATGATGACCGATATCGTCGGATGATAACCGAATTTTTGTGGCCTGAATTAATGAATATTGATGTAGAGGATATGTGGTTTCAACAGGATGGCGCTACACCTCACTTTGCACACGAGTCAATTGATTTATTAAGAGAAAAATTTCCTGGACGTGTAACCTTAAGAAACGGTGATCTTAATTGGCCACCAAGATCATGTGATTTGACACCGTTAGACTATTTTCTTTGGGGTTACGTGAAACGTCAGGTTTATAAAAACAATCCACAATCAATTCCTGGCTTGAAAGATGAAATTATTCGCGTCATTGGTAAGATAGAGCCCCAATTATGTCAAAATGTCATTGAAAATGGAGCTGCAAGAGGAGGCCATTTGGCAGATATTATTTTTCGCATATAAATGTCATAACTGATACTTCAATTACCAATAAAAAGTTTTTGAAAGTGAATGCAAATTATGTGTTTTATTTATTCTTTGAGAAAACCGCCAAATTTGAAACACCTTTACCTCGTTATAAAAATACAATAAAGTACAGCATAATATAATTAAATCATTAATAATCTTGTAAGTTGTATTTAATTTATATCCAATACATGATTTTTTTTCTAGAATTCTTTCAGATATGAATGTTACAAATCTGCATTGAGATGTCGATGTATTGGCATAAATTAAAGTCCCATATTTTTCTAGAAATAATATTGTGTGTAGCCTATATTTAGATGATAACTAAAATAGTAAGTTGGCTGATCCACATTTTCTTAATATAATTTAACTATTAATAGTGTTGTATGTCGTATTCTTAATTTTTAATTGCAAGATTTTAACAAAATTAATCAATTAATTTGTTAAAAGTGCAATAAGTGGAGCAAAACTTACGTCCAATATTTATACGCAAATACGAGGGAGCGTTTTTATATTCGCGGAATGGGGGACAAGGGGTGGAAATAAAAAAACCAAATTATTTTTCTTTTTCAATATATTCACCTGCAAGACGGATACATTTTTCACATCTTTCAATTAATTTATTTATACCCTCATACAAAAATGATTTCTCTTTATCTGCAAAATACGCCGAAACTGCCTCCTTGACTTCATCATCGGCAGTAAATTTTTTACCCCGCAGCTCTTTTTTCATTTTCGGAAACAGGTAATAATCACTCGGGGCCAGGTCTGGGCTGTAGGGTGGGTGATTCACAATTTTGAAGCCCACCTTATGCAGGGCAGCTAACGCAACGCGGCTCTTGTGGACGGGCGCGTTGTCGTGCAAAAGCAGAACACCTTTTGTCAATTTTCCCCGTCTTTTCTCTTTAATGGCTTCTTTTAGTCGCACTAATATTGAAGCATAATATTCTCCGGTTATAGAAACACCTTTATCTTTATAATCAATCAACAATATTCCTTCCGAGTCCCAAAATACCGTTGCCATAAGTTTCCCAGCTGATTGTGACACTTTAAATTTCTTGGGAGGTGCTGTGCCCTTTTTATGCCACTGCATGGAGTCTTGTTTGGACTCAGGTTCATAATGATGAACCCAAGTTTCGTCTCCAGTAACAATTCCACTCAATACACCATCCTTGTCTTCATTACAGAGGTCCAAAAATGCACGCGAACACTCTACGCGCTGTTGTTTTTGCGGCGGCGTGAGCATTCTCGGCACCCATCTTGCTCTGACCTTAGACATGCCGAGGTGATCGTGTAGGATTTTAAAAATTATTGTATCGGATACTCCAACCATTTCTGCGAGTTGTTTCTTCTTTAGTCGAGCATCTTCGAGTACAATTTGTTCAACTTTTTGGATAAGTGGTCACCTCAATGCTCCTGCCCGGCCTCGGGTCGTCTTCAAGGGATTCCCTTCCTTGTTTAAATAAACTGTGCCACTTGTACACCATGGTTTTTCCTGGACAAGAGTCGCCGTAAACCAATGACATCTCATTCATTATGGTCGCGACTGATTTTCCTTGCCTGGCAAGGAACTTTATAACGGCACGATATTCGATTTTTTCCATATTTCACTTTTCACTCCTGATTATGTTACTTGGTTGACGATAGCTCAAAGACTAACTGTCTAATAACAATGAAACTTCGTATTTATACTAATCATGAGTCGCTGCACAGGCCACGCCCCCAATGCGCCTACTCACCCCCCTACAACCCGCTCATTCCGCGAATATAAAAACGCTCCCTCGTATATGATGTTACGAATGTAAGTTATTGATTTGCAGACACAAGTTAGAGGTAAAGATTGGTATTTCACATAATCAAACTGTTGACATTCTGTCTTATGCTGTATTCTTAATTCTTTGTTACAAGATTTTATCAAAATTAATCTCTAAATTAAGAGAGGATAAGAGGAAATATGCTGTTCAGAAGGCAATGCTGGATAGAAAGAAATCTGGAAAAAGAATTGACATACGATCAAGAGGAATGGAGATTAGGAATAAGAAACAACTTCGTTTTATATAATACAGGCCTGCGTTGGAAAAAATTGTTTAAAATATAATCAGTGATTTTTATAGTTTTTTGTACGCTGATTGCGGAAAAAATATTAAAAAAATTCCATCACGCACAGTTTAGTAACAAATTTCACTTGAAATTATCGACAACTAGTCATTTTAGGTAAGTAGGCGTTACAGTGTTTAATCTTAATAATTAAAATTAGGCTTAGATTGGCCGTGAGAAATATTAATTTGGTCACGCGGCAACACTGAGTAGCTATCAAACCTTTGCTTTCCTCATACAGTGTGTCTCTTGGCACTGAATTGTACACATGGTTTTCTAAATTTCGTCGAAGTGGCATGTGTTTCATTTCATATTGTGTGTTGTTAATCAAAGTCGACGTCGTAAATTATAATTATAATGGTTTTTAAAACATTCTCATCCAATGGTTTCTGCTACATTTGTGGTAATTATGTTGTAAAAAAGCAACAAATAAATATTTCCAGACAATCATGTCGCTGTCAGTGAGGAACAAAGTGAAAGATTTCATCAAGTTATAAAGGGAATGGAAAAGCGATATCGAGGAAGGTGGAATTTTATCATGATAGCGGACTACTGCTGGGTGTTGAATAGGGATAGTTCCCAGTGATCTTGCAGCAGAAGAAGCACAAAACGAAGTTTAGATGGGAAGCGAAAACGATACTACAAGGACTATTAAACAACTACTGCTACTGTCTGTTGCACTGAAACTGTTTCAGTGCGATAGAGCCTTGAAAGTGTCCCATACGAGTGGGTATGAAACGTCGGCAGTTATACCAGTGACGCGGTTCCAGTCCGGAAGCCCAGAAGAAGATAGTATGGACGACGACCGCGGAAGTCTACGTACCAGGAAATTACATGTGTTTGAAAAAATGTATATTACATTGCAATAGTCATGCTTTGTTAATGTTTGCCTACGTATTACCTAATACTACGGGCAAAATAAAATTAAAATTTAATAATCTTCCAATTTACCTTCCAATTTATCTTCGACTATTTGAATGAATTCTACTGAATTAGCAACTGACAAACTTTTATGTTTTACTGTCACATTTTTGTATTCATTCACTATTTTGAAATTAAATAAGTAAGTAAGCTAAATCCCTGAAGCAATTGATCTCATCGAATTACTTGGTTTGTATATTTTAGACAAACATTAAATTCTGGGAATCATCGAATTACTCGCACTTAATTGATAATTTTTGTTAGCAATTATTAACCTTGGATATTTTTTTAACGCGTATTTATTGTCTCTAATTATTTAAGGCAACAAATTTTTCTAAGATTATAAATACAGACTTGAAATTAAACTTTTTACTCTTCGTAAGTAATCGGTTTTATCCAAAATTACTAACTTATTCCTTTTTTCTGTTTTTACATGAACACAGTCTTTTGATATAAGACTTTTAATCGAGTTCCACTCATTATGAAGTGTCTTTTGTTTGTATTATTGTCAATTCTCCTCCATTTGGATTTCACAAGCCTCTTTGAAGTGTTTCTATTCCACAAATATTCAATTAAATTAATATCGTGTTAGCTATTATGTATATATATAAAATACGTTTCGAGCAAAATTATATATTAAAAATATAATACTAAAAAGAATAATTTAAGAAACGGAACTCGACCACGAACTTCACTATATTTATGTCATCATATCTTAGACCCTTTATTTATAAAAACTTAAAAAGTTGACAATAATTGTCCTAGAATCCGGTGCTCCGCCTGTGGCACTACACCGTCATATCTTAGGCCGCCATCTATTACCCGTAACTTATGCACAACATGCATCGTCACTTCGACTTCAATGAATGGATATAATTACCCTTCTCGAAATCGTATTGAATATCGGCCATATTTGTACCTATTGTTTTACACACAAGTACCCTATAAAAGTTTCTTGTTTGCTCGACAAGTCTTTAGTTGATTTCAACTCCCCAGAATGGCTGACAAAGTTGTGGACTTTTTGTCAAATGGCGTAGTGATTATCGGTGCAAATCAATATTTGTTTAAATTAAAAACAAAGGAAAATTGAAATTAAAATTCGGTGCGAGAAATTAAGGACTAGTTTTTCTGTGAATTAGGTATATGTCTTCATTTCTTCTAATTTCGAGTGGATTTTCGAGAAATACTAATTTTTAAGCAAGATTAGAAGCAATTCAGGATAATAAGGTAAAATTATATATTATTTATTACAAGAAAAATTGTATATATACGTATATAGTTTTTGAATTAACAAACAAAAAAAATAATGAATATTTAACATTCGCCAACAACATCCTCTTTTAAATAAAATAAAATTAAGTATCAGTATTAGATTATAATTTTACTTTTAAATTATCTAATTATTTAATTTATTGCTTAATTATTAATACTTATTGCATGACAAAATTTTAAAGTTTAGAAAATACACTTAATTAATTAATAAATTTAAACCTAAGTACACATGGTAATTTTGATGGAACCTGTGGTTGATTAACTTAATCACCTAAGGTTGATAAAGGGTGTTTCAAATTTCGCGAGTTTTTAAAGAATAAATAAAACACATAATTTGAATTCGCTTTTAAAAACTGTTCATTGATAATTGAAGTATCAGTTATGACATTTATATGCGAAAAATAATATCTGCCAAATGACCTCCTCTTGCAGTTCCATAGATGTCCACTCTTGTGTTAAAATTTTCAATGACATTTTGACATAATTGAGGCTCTATTTTACCAGTGTCACGAATAATTTCATCTTTTAAAGCAGGAATTGATTGTGGATTGTTTTTATAAACCTGACTTTTCACATAACCCCAAAGAAAATAGTCTAACGGTGTCAAATCACATGATCTTCGTGGCTAATTAAGATCACCGTTTCTTGAGATTACACGTTCAGAAAATTTTTCACAATCAATTGATTCGTGTGGAAGGTGAGGTGTAACGCCGTCCTGTTGAAACCACATATTCTCTAGATCAATATTCAATCTAGGCCACAAAAATTCGGTTATCATCCGACGATATCGATCACATTTGGCAGTTACAGCCAAATGTGATCCAGCAGCATTTTCAATGAAGTAAGGTTCAATTACACCACCATAATGCACACCAAACAGTAACTCGTTTAAGATGCATATGTTTCTCATGAATAATTCGTGGATTTTCCTCACCCCAGATACGGCAATTTTGTTTAGTAACATAGCCACCGAGTTCAAAATGTGCCTTATCGGGAAGCATTATTTTTTGAGAAAAATCAGCTGGTTGTTTATTGATGAAATTGACCAATGAACGGCGTTTTAAATGATCTAATGGCTTCAGTTCCTGTGTTATTTGAACCTTATATGCCTTCGGAGCTAAATCCTTGTGTAAAATACGCCATGTTGTTGATCCACTAAGTCCAAGTTGTTGTGAACGTCGTCTAATGGACATTTCAGGATCTTCAGCAACACTTTCACGAACCAAACCAATATTTTCTTGTGAACGACCACTACGACTATATTTCTTCCACGGAACCGGTCTCTTGAAGTTTTTTAATAATTCGACTAATAGTGCTTTCAGATGAACGATTATGTAAACCATAAAATTCACGTAATTTTCTAAAAACTCTTTTCACAGAACGCTGATTTTCATAAAATAATTCAACAATTTGAACGCGTTGTTGTACCGTGTACGAAGCCATTTTTATAAATGTCATACACCACCCTTTTTAAATGCCAACATATCCATACAAATTCAGTGCGACATCTATATTTTATTTATTCTTAAAAAAAACCGCGCAATTTGAAACGCTGTTTATATAACCCCTTTCCACATTAATTTTCGTATTCTCTATACGCATTTCGACAACTAAGTTGTCATCAGTGTGCGTTTTGGCTTTCGACGGTACAGATCGTGTACGGAATTTGTTTCGTGCGAGTTTTTGCTATACTTTTCCAGGTGCAACAGTGTTTAATGATCTGCTGATGACGACAATTCAGTTGTCGAACTGCGTATACAGAATGCAAAAATTAATATGGAAAGGGGTTATATATCATAACATTAACATGTAAATAAATGTTTCATTACACCTCGATACATTTCTCAGTCTTAGTATATTAAAGGCCAGCAAACTTCAAATCTCAAAATCAATCAGAAATCTGACAAAGATGAATGATTTTTCGTAACAGGGTAAGTAGGTAGAAACCACGGATTGTTAAAGTAATTTACTCAAACAGAAGTTGTTAGGGAGTACGCTGAAAATGATTTCTCATTTTGCAATATACTGATAAGTATCTGCACTTCTGAAATGTTCGCAGTAGTAGCATCGATAACTCATAGATTATTAGATAGCCTCCATAATTCATGAAGAAAGCCAATAAGCACGATTCCAATGAATTCACAGAAAAAAACGGTCACTTGAATTTTGGTCGCCGACAGTCAAGTTTTGATTCTTGCTGAACAATCTTCATTTTTTAACGCCATTCCGTAGAAAAATTCTTTAACATGGGAATGTTGAAGCTATGGAATTGCACTATTGTACATATATTATATAGAAGTGAATTTTTTATTAAATAGGCGGCAAAACAAACCTTGAAACGTTGTGTCTATTTGGACAATTTGGAACGCAAAAGTATAAATGTAGTTTGAACAGTAAAACATTGCAGTTAATATGCTATTGGTAGCTTCAAACAAAATGTATTTCAAAAAACATTGCTGAATTATTTCAATTTTTGGTTGATGATAACAAACGTGGTATATAGGTAATTGGAAAGTTAGTAAATTGTCGAGAATTATGTTTAACTGCTATTGCTACTGACTTGAAAATATATTGCGCTATATCCACGACAGTTTACTGTCTTTGCCTGCAAAAATAACTGGATAAGATATCCGAATGGTGTTCATACAACACGCTACATATGAACGTCCCGAAATATAGAATTGTGACTTACTCGAATAAAAGTACACCTATAGTTTACAAAAGATGCTTTCTATACATATGAGAGATTCCATGTATACTATTCTTATAGCGTTGGATGAAGCTTTCCCAGAAAAAGAAAGGAAAATAATATTGAGAAACACAAAGTTAACATACATACAGAGCAAGCAACAAGTAAGAAAAGACGATGAGGCGCAAAAGTTGTACAACTCTGTGAAAAAAGAATATAGAAAAGATGTGCGCCGTAACGGGAAAGAACATGTATCCAAATCAGAAAACAAAATGCAGAAAATGTGCCAGATAATAAACCAGGAAGCTGACATAAAAAGGCAAGACAAAAATCCTATTGCGAATTTAAACGAATTAAACGTCACTTACGTAGGAAAAGTGTTAGTAAATAAGATATCCAAATCTGGAGAATACAGTGCTTACTCGAAGTCATGAAATTAGAGATCTTAGTGTCTAATTCGATTGTAGTTCCAGTTTTGATAAATATATTGATCAAATGTGCATCTGCTTTAAAGACTATGGGATTTATTTACGGATTTCTCGAGCTTTCGCGAACCCAAACACTATTATGATTTTATATAATGCATACGTCCATTCAAAGCTGAAATACTCGTCTTTGGTATGGTGTCTTTGCTACGAAGTGGATAAATCTACTGTTGAAAAAGTCCAATGAAAGTTTTCGATGTTTCTATGTTGCTCCGTGGACGAGCTATACCCTCCCAATGGTATTAATTATAATATTCTTTGCCAGAGCTGAAACAGTTTCTCTCGAATACAGGCGTGTGTTGACTTTGGTAAAATTTTTGTACCATTTGATACACAATAAGATGGACTGTCCACAGCGTCTCTCCCAACTTAATTTCCTGGCACACAGACCATCTACTCGCTCAAGTCGCACCTTTTATCTACCAACTGCGAGGACTAATATCGTTGGCAATTCGCTATTATGTATAATGTATCGAATTGTAAAGTTGGTTTTTGATCGCTGTAATATTCACCATGATGCTCTACAGAGAGTGTCTGAGGGTGTGACATTTCATTTTTGTCGTAGTTGTTTTTAAGTGGCACTTCACTGCATGTTCGACGAGTGTATATGAACTTTCCTCATATCCCGTTACTATCAATTCTTTGTAATAACGCTAGATATACTTTACGTATCATAACATGGATAGATATAGACGTCCTGCTTGGGTTTTCTCTTCCTACTGTCCTGCAAAAGGAATTCCCTGTTTAACAAATTAATAAATAAAGAAATGTACTCTCTGGAATTAATTGCTTTAACGATTAAGATGTAGACAAAATGTGCCATGCCATAAACTTGTACAGTAATGTAAACTCAATTTTTAATCATTGTGAGAAATGTTAAATCCTAAATTTCTTTAGCTGTAATACATATTAGCTGCTAAGAATTATTGCCCGCGTGTAACAGGTTTAACGTATTTATAAATAGACATAGGTATATGGTAGATATGCTTGTCGTGTAGCGCATTTGTTGTCCTGTAAAAGGAATTTTCTTTTAGACAAATAAAGATATTATTGAAAGATATTCCATATGATTCTTAAAGTTCCAACGTCGGTCAAAAACCACTCCCCAAAGTATTTAAATGTGTTGACTTTAACTAAAATTTATCCAACAATATTATAAGATATACCTGCATTTTTACGCGTGTAGGTGACCAGGCTTTTACTAATGTTTTACTGTTCAAATCATTCAGATAGACACAACATTTCAACGTGTGTTACCAGCATTCTAATGAAAAATCCACATTTATATAATGCATATAAATTCGCTGGCCTTTAATATACTAAGACTGAGAAATATAGTATTTCATCACATGTCCCTAACCTGTTTAGAAAAGGTCTACGGTGCGCACACATTTTTAATCAGAGTTTTTTTCCAAAGCGAAATATGAATAGTCACTTATTCAGTTGTAGCACATATGTATATGGTGCATGTATAACATAAGGCATTTCTTGTGAAATATAATTCTTCTTAATAAATCTCTTCCGTTTTAATTTGCACGAAAAGTTACTTTATAGTCTTAGCCTTCTTTCTTGTTTTCGCTCCTTAATCTTATCTTTCTCTAGTACTTTTCGCAATTCTTTTCTGTTCTTAGTAATACTGTGTATATTCCTTATTTCCAATTTCTTTGCTTGCCCATATTTAATCAATCTTGCCGTCTTAGCTTTAGTTTCTGTATAGGTCTATATTTTATTGGTATCCAGTCTGTTATATATCTCAAAATTTATTTGATTTGGCTAACGAATTTCCGTGTTTAGATTGATAGATGAAATGACAATTAGAATAATAGCTTCTCTTCTTTAGCTATTATTCTGTTTGTCCGGTGTATATCGTTTTCCTTTGTCATCATGTCAGAGTCCATATAAACTCTGTATTCTTTAAATTCTCAAAATTTAATCTTGTTCTTCATTACATTCTATTTATCTGACATAATTTCCGTTATAACACTCATTCTTGGGTCCATTTTCGTTGCTGCGGTTATCTTTACTCGAAGGTCTTGATTTCTGCTTATGAATATTTCTATATCGGTCTATAGGTAAGCGTCTGAGTTTCACATTTTTATTTTCCCTTCCCATTTGTTCCATTCTTCTGTTCGTGTCCTTTAGATCTTTTTACAATTCTTCAGAGAAGAGTAGGGGAAATAGGATAAGAGTACAAATAAATGAAGAAAGGTGGAATTGGGATCAGGAAGAGGGAAAACTGATTTGGTGTTAAAGAAAAAATACATGAGCAACAAAAAAGATGACAAGATGTAGAACAAAGGATGAAAAAAAGGATGAAAAAAAGGATGACGACCACGGCTATGAAAAGGAAGAAGAGTTGAATAAAAATGATCGAAACTAAAGAAGAAGGGATAATAAATACAACTAGAGACGGGAAAATAGAAGGGAAAGAGATAGCAACCAATGAGAAGGAAAACGTAAAAGTAAAGAAAGAACGAACTAGTAAAATTGGAATAGTAAATATTAATAGCCTCACAGCAAAAGAAGATGAACTAATAAATGAAATAAAGGAGAGAAATCTAGATCATGTGGAAATCACAGAAACCAAAAAGAAAGGTCAAAGTGCTATAAAACAAAGCGAAGACTATGTACTGGTCAGGTGTAAATAAGGATGAAAGAGCTTTGATAATGAAGGAGGAATGTATAAAAAATGTATCAAAAGAAAAATTTGTAAATGAGAACTACTTGAAATAAACATAAATTAAAAGAAGATGAAGAATACACAATAATAACCGCGTACGGGACAACTGAAGAAAGTAAATACAGGACATAACTGGATGGAAGAATGGAGAAGAAAACAAACAAAAATTCAACTCAACTCCCGTTCCCCCAACACCTCGTGTGGAATTTTAAACTCGAAAACAACTTTTCCGTAATCTAAAGACTTGTGTCTATTGTCACTCTTGATCTCTTCTAATGATCTTACTAGCTTATTTATAATTTTCCAATTCTTAAAAGCAAACACGAAAGATAAAGAAATTAGAATCCAATAAGGAAAAACCTGAAGACCATACCAATAAGCTTGATAGACATTCTACAAGCTTTCATTTTCCCACAATAAACGTTCATAATTATATTGGCAACATCGATTAATAAATCCAAAATGTATTTTTAAACTATTAAAGGAACATCTTTAAAATGTCAAGACATAAAGAATAATTCCCCCTCATCTTGTACATTTTCAGAACTGATTTAGATAATATCACAATAACCATTCGAATCATTTATGTAATTCGATTCATTAAAAAATTACGAGGGTATCCACCCGTTGGTAATTAGCAATAGTTCTAATTCAAAACACGTTTCAAATCTTTTCCGGAGCAAAAGCGAAACGCCACATAATGAAATGGTTAAACATCTGTCTCTTCAAGAGTCTACATAATGAAGAAATACCTTATCTGACTCTATTGGATATTTACACTACAATTTAACCGGTCAGATAGGAGTTTAACACGATGTATGTATATTGTATACAGTAATTTTATATATTTAAGACTGTGTCTGTGCGTGTGTGTGTATGTGTGCGTGACGTATTTATACGAATAATATAAGAAGTAAAAGAAAAAATGACATTTCAAAACTATTCTATAGCATGTACATTTAGCTGTCAACACAATCACATCTGCTAACAGAACGCGCATTACCTGAAACAACTGGAGCTAATTTAGTTGGGAAAAGAAGTTCACAATGCTGCTCCCTTGTCATCTTTTGACGTCTGCTCCATTAAGGAATTTTATATATAGTAAATATCAACATATACATGAATCGAGCTGTGGATATCGGCATCTCTATTTGTCGACGGTGTTTTGTAAATTTGTAACACAATTGGAGGGCTACCTTATTCACAAAAACACCTTGCAAATATTTTAGGAAATATTCTTCGTATGTGCAATGTAAAACTGAAATAAATTTAATATGAATTCTTTAAAACGATGTACGAAATTATTTTTATATTAATAAGGAGTGATTCGTTTGGAGGTACTTCTTTCAAAAATTTTAAAAAAATAAAAGCGTCAATTTTATCGGGTATTCTTTATTATCATACAAAAGAACCATTCTTGACTTTTATTTTTTAAAAATTATTTCCCTCAAATGTTTGCCGTAACTGCGTAAAAAATGGTTCATTCTGAAGTTCCAATTTTCGATGACTCGTTCGAGCATTTCAAGTGGTATTTGGCGAATAACGCTAGTAATATTAGCTTCCAATTGCTTAATCGTAGTTGACTTATCCATGTAGACTTTGGACTTTACGTGGCCCAAAAGGAAAAAGTCTGAAAGAGTGATATCACATGATATAGGCGGCTATTGCACAGGTCTATTACGTGAAATTAAATGTTCACCAAATTGTTCTCGCAATAAAACTGTGTTTTCACGGGCTGTGTGGCAAATAGCGCTGTCTTGTTGAAACTAAATGTAGTCGAGATCACGGGCTTCAATTTCAGGCAGCAAATAGTCCATTATCATGGCGCAATACCGGGCGCGAAATATGGATCCATGGTTTCGTCTAGATGTAACGGCAGCTCTTGAACATCTTCGAGTTGGTCTTCACTTCAAATATAATAATTGTGCTTATTAACGTAGCCATTAAGTCAGAAATGGGCCTCATCTCTGGACAAAATTTTGGTCGAAAGCAGTTGATCTTCAAGCCTTTCAAGAGCCCAAAGACTGAAACGGTAACCATTCGAAAGATAGGCCGTTTTCAATTCTTGAACTAGTTGAATTTTATATGCTTTTAAACCAAGATCCTTACGTAAAATACGCCAGATTGTGGTGTACGACTAGCCATGCTGCTAAGATCTACGTTGAGTCGATTCGTCACGGTCATCGCGTACACTCTCAGCTACCATATATTTTCTTCACTGCGTACTGGTTGTGGTTCATTTGCTCGCATATTATCCAACAATTAAAATTTCGTTTCAAATTTTTCGATGGTATAGCAAATTGTGCGTTCGGCGGACCGATTACGTAGCAAACATCGCATACGGTAAAATTGAATAATACTAAGCAATTATTAGTTCAGTTACTTAGGCGGTATCCTAAATGATAATTGAAAGAAATCGAAAGAAAAATAATGCATTGCTTGAATATTTGATACAGGAAAACTGAAACACTAGACATCCATGCAGAACATGATAAATGCAAAGGTACAAAGATTCGATTTTCCAAAGATTTCAATGCCTAATATTTGACTGCTTATAGTAATAAAAAGTACGTCTGAATTTGTCGCTTGTGTACGGCTTTAAAGCTTAATGTCAATAGAATAAAATAACATATGTGTCAAATCATTCACCAACATTGCATACTTAAGTCTAGCGACATCTATTAGAAAAATCGGTAATGACTTTCCGATACATCTGGTATTTAATCTCATAGATAGCCGTTCCACGTCAGAACAACTTTTATTTCAGGAACGAAAATTCAAATACTTTATACCTAGAGAATACGCTGAAAATGGTAGAATAGTTTTGTCTAATTTTTTTGAATTACAAAGGAAGTGTTTAATCTAGTATGTCATGATAAAAAAAGGATTTTTTTTTAAGCAAATTGTTGATACTACAATCGAAACAATCTCTGGTTACGAAAGTTCATTACGAACAAGACCTTGTTCATTCTACCAAATGATAAATTAGTTTTGAATTTATTAGGATTGTACATTCGCTACAATTCACTCTTCATCTCTTTCAGTGAAATAATCCAAATCATATTTATTCTGCATCAATACCGAAGAATAAAATTCACATTAATTCATCAAATTGCACCTCTCCGTTCCGTAACTTGTGCCACATCCATCTTGTCCACACTTCAAAACAAAATCTTAAACTGCGAATGGATATCTTTTAGAATTATTAACTATGACTTTGCTTTTATTTCATACATAGAATATACTTACATTTTCCGTCGCTAACAGGGCAGCTTTTCCTTTTCCAAATTCATACAATAAATAGTATTTCTAATAAATTGTATAGATAAGTCACCTATGGTTTTCAAACACAGTATGTACTGTAAGCTGTGTATAAATTTTGTGTATAGGGATAGGCAAAATTAATATAAGTGCGAGAATCTTTTAAAAACATCTTATAGTGTACGTTTTTTAGTAAAAAAAAGGAGAATAAATCTTTTCGACAAACACAATATGTTTAAAACATAAATATGTTTCAAACCAACTGAAGACTTCTGTATACAAGACGTACATATTTTTCATTGTATTTTTAACACGATATATTTTTTTTAGAAAATTGGAGTTCTATAAGGGTAGCTTTCCCGAAGCTTTCAAGTCGGGTTTAAACATTTATGTTCTATATTAGATTTGGCGGAGGATTCCGTTCTGTTTTTGTTTGTTTTATATACAAAGAGAAGAATAGAGAAACCATAATTTCTAATTTCCATGTAATATAAAAGATGAGATGGGATATACATATTTAAATCTTTGGAAAATTGATTTTAATGATTTGTATAAATATTATTCTTTCGTGTTTGGGTTTTTCGACCAGTAGAAGATAATAAAATAATAAAGCATCAGTATATATTGAGAACGTTTCAGAGAGGAGAGGGCCCCTTTCTTGAAGTTATTTATTCAATGATTTCTTTTTTTACTCTAACCTTTGATTTTATATATACATATTTATAATTGATAAGTTTTTTCAATAGTTTTTATATTAAAAAAGATTTATTAAACAAAAATATGTATATATAAAATCGATACATTGTAGGTTAATGGAAAAAAGATTGAAAAACAATTAAATAACATGAAGGGGGGGGGGGGCAAACTACGAAACGTCGTGTTGTGAACTGAGTATTTTACTATCCACTACTGGTCAAAAACTGAAACACAAAAGCATAAAATTTATAGTTAGAATAAAACAATCAACATATTAAGAAAGGAATGAATAATTATTTTCAAAAATAAATTTGAATAAACATGTATATTAAATACTTATAATTGTAATAACTAAAAATAGAAATTTATATAGTTTAGAAATCAAAACATTACGTTTTAAGAAACTTATCAAGTTACTGATACCAACTATGCAAACTAAAGATAGAAATTTATCTGATTCAGAAATCAAATTATTACTTCTTAAAAAACTTAGCTAGTGCCTGATACTAATTGTCCTTTCTTATTGTTTTTTTTATTCTAAATACAAATAACAGACACAAATAAAACCTTGGAAAATAATATGCAATCAAAAATATCTTTCATTTTGATGATGAAATCTAAGCCAACCTCTTAACACGAAAATTTCTTTCCGTCGGATCAAACTCGCTTTTCTCAAGACATAATACAGCTTCCCCGTGTAGGTATAATTATTACGCTACTATCTTTATAAGTAAAATATAAAATATCGAAAATAAATAATTTATAAGATTATTTTACAATTTCTTACAATTGACAAGTATATATTACATTACTTACGCGTCGAAATTTCAATTTTGTTACAAACATAAAGAATCTAATTTTTCTCGTATAAAATAAAATAAAAATTATCTCTGAATAAAAGTGACTGCTTTTTAAGACTTTATGTAACGAATGTATGCGTTTCTTTCAATTTTGGAAGCAATGTAATTTAAATAGTTGTTGCTTTGTGAAATTCTATTAGACTGAGGAATAAATAAAACCAGGGAATAAATAAAACACTTAATAGCTTCAGGAAATTAAATAAAAGTTGATGTATTGATGATTTTGTATATGAAGAATAAATACTAGACGTATATCTTTAAAATATATTTCTACGCATTAGAACTTATTACATTATTAAATTAAATTACATTGCACTAAGGAATAAATAAAACTAAACAATAAATAACACGCTGTCTAAATTTCAAAATATATTATATATAATAAAAAATAAATAAACAGAGGGCTATGTTCGTAATATAAAATTAAAATGGCTTTAAACAAAAAGTTAAATATTTATTTCAAATAAGTCTGTAGGTCACGGAATCTAGGAGTGAATAAAAATGATAAAAAAACTAATAAATGTTGAAAGTGATAAGTAACATGATCTCTTCCCTCCGAGACTATTAGCAGGCCATGATATTTTACTACAAATTTTGTTCGATATTCTATCTAGTTATAAGTGTAATGACAAGAACAATTGAAAAATATTCTCCAATTTTTTTAAACTACAAAGTACAAAGATTTAAAACAAAAAATAAAGAGCGTCATCGAGCTGTCATTTTTGTAATTTCAAACATTGTCGATAGAAATGTTTTGAGGAAATTGATAGAATATTTGGTATTGAGTCATGTTCCTTAGCTATATTAATACGGTACTATTATATAATGAATACTAACGTGGTACGTTCCGAGTTCCTAAGACAAAAATAAATCTTACCCAATATTGAAAATACTCGATTGATGATTGAAGAGGTGTTTCTACAAAGAATATTCGAGCAATCTTAAAGATTGATGCGAACGCAATTAACACCATCTTACATAAACATTTAAAGGTGCCTAAGCATTGGTTTTGATTTCCTAACACTTTAATTCCAGTTCGGAAAGAAAGAAGACCTTGTGAGATGCAGATCCACACTACATTCCTTAACCAATGGAACATCTTGTCTAGTCTACGACGTCGTTATAAGTGATGAAACTTGAGGTTACTGTTAAGATCCCAAAAAAAAAACTTTCTGCACTTTGGGCCTTTGAAAAAGAATCAGCTCCAATAAACGTTACTTGAAGAAAAACGAAAATAAAAAGATTTGATTGAAACACATGCTAGTGCCAGAAGACTATGGTGAATGTTTGTTAATGGTACACCATAGTTTGTCTGTCTTGAATTCTCCAAAGCAATCTTTAAATTCATTCAAAAAGGAGAATTATCTTTCATGGCGATAACGTCAAGGTTCACAATACTGCTCGAAAGATTAAATATTTGACTGCCGAAAACATCGAATATAATTTAGAAGTGCTACTTGATTTTCTAATTTACGCTTTACATTGAGTGAAAGATCGTTTAACACTCTAAAAACTAAGTAAATAATCTAACACGGAAGGAGTAAATGTTTTGAAGATTAACTTTAGCGGAATCAAAAATGCATTGACAATGGAAGGGAATATTTTGAAAAATTATGAATCAATGTGTTTTGGTAAAAATCTTGTATTACTTTATTACATTCAAGAGAAAGAAAGCAGTTCTCTTGTAATAGAAAATAAGAAACACAAATATGATTCCAATAACTTCTACTACAAAGTAAAATTATAAAAGAGAAGTAAAGAGAATTTTAAGCATTTTCCTTATTTGTTTCTGTGAATATTGGTTTGCATAGATTCAAAAATGTATTGGCAATGATAGAAGATATTTTGAAAAATTATGAATCAATGTGTTTTGGTAAAAAATCTTGTATTGCTTTACTAGGCTGAAGAGAAAGAAAATAGTTCACTCGTAATAGAAAATAAGAAACACAAATATGATTCCAATAACTGCAACAAAAAAGTAAAATTATGAAACAGAAGTAATGAGATTTTTAAGCTTTTTCCATATTTGTTTCTGTGAAGATTGGTTTTCACGAATTCAAAAATGCATTGACAATGGATAGGAATATTTTGAAAAATTATAAATAAATATGTTTTGATAAAAATCTTGTATTACTTTACTAGACTCAAGAGAAAGAAAACAGTTCTCCTGTAATAGAAAATAAGAAACACATTTATGATTCCAATAACTTCTACTAAAAAGCAAAATTAGAAAAAAGAAGTGAAGAGAATTTTAAGCATTTTCCTTATTTGTTTCTGTGAAGATTGGTTTGCATGGATACAAAAATGCATTTGCAATGGAAGAAGATATTTTGAAAAATTATGAATCAATGTGTTTTCGTAAAAAATCTTGTGTTGCTTTACTAAACTCAAGAGAAAGAAAACAGTTCTCTTGTAATAAGAGAAAATAAGAAACACGAATATAATTCCAATAACTTTTACTAAAAAGCAAAATTAGACAAAAGAAGTGAAGAGAATTTTAAGCATTTTGCACATTTACTTCTGTGAAGATTGGTTTTCACGAATTCAAAAATGCATTGACAGTGGAAGGGAATATTTTGAAAAATTTTGAATCAATGTGTTGGTGGAAAAACCTTGTATAACTTTACTAGACTCAAGAGAAAGCAAATAGTTGTATATATATATACTTGTAAGAAAATAAGAAACACAAATATGATTCCAATAACTGGTACTAAAAAGTAAAATTTGAAAACAGAAATGAAGAATATTTTAAGCATTTTCCTTATTTATTCCCTGTATCTCTTCATTCACTAGATACCCCACTTAGAACCTCAGAAAGTATACCTTTTCTGTTCATTTTGAACAGAAATAGCAACAATAACTTTTACTTTTATATACGTACAGTACTCGACTTATTTATCTTACATACACGATCCCATTAAAATTAAACAGTTATGACGGTGCTGTGTGCAAAAGCAATAATCATTGTTCCACAACGACCGCTAACGAACGACGACCAGAAAATGTGTAGTTTTAAAACTGGAACGAACACAACTCACGTTCTGCAGAATTTTAAATATCATTGAACGACTAATCCAATTAAACGTCGTTAGGTAATCTGTTCGCCACCACTCGTGCCCGGTTTTGAGGCGTAGTGGTGCCAACCACTACGCTCTGCAGCTCTAATTATCTCTAATTGTAAGCCCCCTATTAGGAGAACGAGTTCCAGCTAGATATTCAGAATTCCTTCAGTTATTCAAACGTGTGGGCGCGTTCTATACAGAAAATTTCATTTGTACAGTAATAACAATAATAGTCGCGATGGTAAAACATTTTTACAGCTTTAATTACAGCGTTTGACAGCGCGACATATGAATGGATACGACTGCGTACCTTTAATGATTTTTTTTTCAGTAGTTTTATGCGAATTCATGGAAGTCTGTAATTACATTTATATAATTTCGTATCGCATTAAATGTGTGGTGCTAAAATCTTAATCTTGTAAGATTTATTATTCATTTAATTAGTTCCATAATAGTATAGTTCGTTTCGGTTTATTTTAATTTGACTAAATAGAAAGTATCTACTTTTATAGCATTATCTGGTGTAACAGTGTAATAAACTAACTCTAATGTAAATGAGACTCAAGTACCCTGGGCCGTAGATGCACAGAGATGTACTGTGTAATATTCATATATATGTATATATATATATATATATATATATATATATATATTGTATATATATACATGTAAAGGGTGTTTTTCGTTTTTCTTAAAGAATAAATAAAACACATAATTTGCATTCACTTTCAAAAACTTTTTATTGGTAATTGAAGTATTAGTTATGATATTTATATGCGAAAAATAATATCTGCCAAACGGCATCCTCTTGCAGCCCCACAGACGTCCACTCTTTTGTTAAAATTTTCAATGACATTTTGACATAATTGAGACCCTATCTCACTAATGACACGAAAAATTTCATCTTTCAAAGCAGGAATTGATTGTGGATTGATTTTATAAACCTGACTTTCACATAACCCCAAATAAAATAGTCTAGCGGTGTCAAATCACATGATCTTGGTGGCCTGTTAACATCATCGTTTCCTGAGATTATACATCCAGGAAATTTTTCTCTCAATAAATCAATTCATTCGTGTGCAAAGTGAGGTGTAACGCCATACTGTTGAAACCACATATTCTTTAGATCAATATTCATTAATTCAGGCCATAAAAATTATCATGCGACGATATCGATCGCCATTGACAGTTACAGCTTTACCAGCAGCATTTTCAAAGAAGTAAGGTCCAATTACACCACCTGACCATAATGCACACCAAACAGTAACTCGTTTCGGATGCATAGCTTTCTCATGAATAATTCGTGGATTTTCCTCATCCCAGATACGGCAATTTTGTTTATTAACATAGCCACCAAGTTCAAAATGTGCCTCATCGGAAAACATTATTTTTTGAGAAAAATCAGCCGGTTGTTTATCGATGAAATTGACAAATGAACGACGTTTTAAATGATCTAATGGCTTCAGTTCCTGTGTTATTCGAACCTGATATGCCTTCAGAGCTAAATACTTGTGTAAAATACGCCATGTTGTTGATCCCCTAAGTCCAAGCTGGTGTGAACGTCGTCTAATTGATATTTCAGGATCTTTCACGAACCAAACCGATATTTTCTTGTGAACGACCACTACGACTGTATTTTTCACTTTTTTAATCTTCCACGGCACCGGTCTCTTGAAGTTTTTCAATAATTCGACCAGCAGTGCTTTCAGATAGACAATTATGTAAACCATAAAATTCACGTAATTTTCTAAAAACTCCTTTGACAGAACGCTGATTTTCATAAAATAATTAAACGATTTGAACGCGTTGTTGTACCGTATACGAAGCCATTTTTATATATATCACACTTTTTAAATGCCCACATACCCAGACAAATTCAGTGCGCCATCTATATTTTATTTATTCTTAAAAAAAACCGCGCAATTTTAAACACTCTTTATATATATATATATATTAAACTCAAATTTATACAAGTATGAGTTCTTAAAATGTTAAAATACACAAACGCAGAAATATAAAATGAATCCATTAAAAATGTACATACATATATGATACCCTATTGTACATAAAAGAAAGCTATGAATAAATAAATATTATTTTTAATCTTATTTTGTAAACAAAAATATAAATTCTTTTATATTTTACAACACATAATATGAGGTGAGAACAAAACCTATGTGACGAAATAATTATTCTCATACAGTAATAACATATTTAAAAATTTGACCCTTTTTATGAATTTTCAAGAAAATGGAAAAATTGATATATTCAAAGTACTGGCCATTTGATTCTACACATCTTCCCCATCTTTCAGGCAATTTATGAATGCCATCCCAAAAAAACTGCTTGTCCTTTGAGCGAAACAATTCATCAAGCCATTTTCTAACTTCGGGGCGAGGTCTGGCGAGTACGTCGGGTGCTCCAAGTGCTTTCGGGCCCATTCTGGACCACGCCGCTCTGGTCCCACCAAAAACAGCATTGTTGATTTTCCATTTGCCTGTCATTCAGTTGATGTGGAACCCATTTTCCCATCTTTTGGATTTTTCCTATTGCTCGTAATCGATCGTTAATCGTTTCTTAGGCCACATTTAACGCTTCTGCCAATTGTTTTTGAGTTTGGCTTAGGTCTTTATCTAATAATTCCTGCAGTTTCGCTACTTCAAACTTTTTCAGTCCATCAGAACGTTCTTTGTCTTGCACATCGAAATCACCACTTTTGAAATGTCAAAACCACGCCTCGCATATTTTTATGATTGGAGCATGCTCATCGTAAGTTTCTACCAGCAAAGAACGACTTTCAGCGGCTTTTTTTCTTATGATTAAGTAAGAAAGGTAATGTGTGCCAAAAATTCCCTTTTTCAGGCACAAAACTCCACATTTTCAAAGAGATATAATTCGACGATGCTGTTACTTTCGCAAAATATAACATGTATGGCTTTAAAGCTTGATGTCAGTAGAATAAAATAACATATTTATATGTCAAATCATAACATTGCATACTTAAACCTAGCGATGTCTGTTAGAAAAACCGGTAATAACTTTCCGGTACACCTAGTATACATATACTTCTCATTTACTTTCTTAGGTTTAGAACACAGTTTTTCTATTTCCTTTAATTTCTTATATCGACATTCAGTTGTAGAGGTTAGATCATTACAACAAATTATTTTTCTTCAAATTCGAAATTATATGAAAATTGTATTTAATGGAAACACAACACACTTCATATTTATTTACGTCGGAATTTTGGCTGCTTGAATTACATAAATTGATTTCACAATTTGATACGAGTAGATGGGAAAAAATTCGACACCTAACGCCTTTGTTACAAATAATTCTTTCAAATCCTGCATTGAATGTATCAAAACGATGAAAATACCTATGCAGTACATACATATTTGTATACATTTAAGATATCGTTTTATTTGTAAGGTGGACGCTCTCTCTGCGGGAGCCCTCCAACAGAAGCCCGTCGTCTTCTTCTTGGCACTCGAAAATACGAGTGACGGTTTGTTTGACATGCGTTCTATTGGTGTCCACACCTCTCTTGAATGCCCGTCTTCAAGTTGAAAGACTGATTGCAACGGACAGCTATACAATACCGATCCAGTTCAAATAAACGCACCTTTTCTCACAAATAAACCGACATATTTACCCACGTATATGTATACCCATGTACGTACATACATTGCACATAAGATTATCTGCATAGGTATATTTTTGCAACCTGTATTTTGCTTTAAATTAATGTACATATAAACTCGCAAGCTTGAGAAATATACAGTAAGACGAAGACGAATTTTTTACCAGAAATTTCTATAATTTTTTTCTAATAAAAGAGTGTTACGATTTCTTTCTCTCTAAGAAATTCGCAATAAAATTCGCATTTATTTAACGTCAATCAACAGACGTTGACGATTAAGTGTAATCTTTCACATTTTTAATATGAAAATATGTTTTTATGGTGTTTATAAAGTAAATACAAGAGCTGTTAAAGTATATCTTCAACAATTTCCACATTCACTGCGGACAAAAATGAACTTGTCAGAGTCTTCGACACTCTGCGCGAACCCGGAATATTTCTATGCTTTAAGTGAAGTGGAAAATATTCTTCATTCAGTAGAAGAACGCAGCACTTAATTGAAGTTAAAAAGTATTCCTTGAAATTATTTAGATCAAGAAGTCTTGCATTCTTCAGAAGTAAATTTAAGGAATACAGAAAACTTCCTAGGTCTAGCATTGACATTGAGTTCCGGAATTACGTAACTGTAGTCAGTTACTCCGTCCAGAATGATCCGAATAAATAGTGGAAACGCATGTAAGAACGAAACACGTATTCCTGGATAGTTAGACACGTATTGAATCTCCTGATTTACTGATGCTCTTGCGTCACACTTTTCGTCTACGCTTGTTAACTTCACATAGCAAGTACTGAATCGTTTGTTAATGCAAATGTCCACCGTTTTACTGAGGATAGTTTTTTCGAGCTGTTGATTCACTACGATCGGCAATAACGATGGATTCTGATTCTGTCCCCACTTTTACGGCCAAGGACTGTCAATGTGTGTTTCGGTTATTTCATATTCTTAATATGATATTACGCCAGAGTTTCCTGATTGTTGGAAAAGTTCTAAAGTTACTCCTGCAATCAAATCTGTGAGCAAAAATGAAATGAATATTCACAGACCTGAATATCGTATATAACTTTGAAAAGGTTTTTTAAGTAATGAATGCTAATGAATGCAGTACGGCTTCATAAGAGGGGAATCAACTACCATCAATTTATGTTCATTTGTACATTTTGTTTCTGATGCTTTGGATGGGCAATGTCAATTTGATACAATGCAACATGATATAATTTTACAAAAACTAAATGACTTTGGAATTTCGAATGACTTGATTAGGTCCTTGAACCTTATTTGTCTGGACGTACGAAGTATGTACAATGTAATGGTTTCACATCTTGACCATATTTATCACAATCAGGATTACCTCAAGGATCTGTGTAGGGCCCGATACTTTTCCTGTGTAACACCGCATTGTCTACCATATGCGGACGATTTGAAAATTTTCTGTCATATTGAGGGTGTTGGAGATTGTACAGTTTTACAAAATGATTTAACGTGCCTTGAACGTTGGAGTTTAGATAATAATTTGTTATTCATTGCAGATAAATGTAAAGTAATTAATTATGTGAGGAAGTAATTTACGATTCTCCTCTGGATAGGTGTGAGTTGTTTAATGATCTAGGTCTGATATTTGATGTAAAGCTAACCTTTAATTTACATGTAAAAAAAAATCTGCTCACAATCGTTTAAAAAACTTGAATTTCCCATAAGAAATATTAAATATCTTGGAAATTAAGGAATCATCAGTTCTTACAATGCGTTTATTAGATCTAAACTTGAATATTGCTCTGTAGATGGAATCCATATTATGGAAAGCACTTGAAAAGCAAGAAAATTTAATCTCGTACGTAGATTTCCGAGGTCGTGGTCCATACTATCTTCTTCTGGGCTTCCGGACTGGAACCGCGTCGCCTGTATAACTGCCGACGTTTCATACCCACTCTTTTATGCCACGTAGCTACAAATTGAAACAAAGTTTTCGTGAAGTCCAAAATTAGACGAAAGAGCAAGACGAGAGAAACTCCTTTCTTCTTTTCTGTCTCTTCGTTGTTAATTTTCAGCATACATTTCTTCCTCTTCTTCTTCTTCGTCATTACCAAAAATATTGTCTGGTTCAATTATCATTTCCACTTCGATATCCGACGCTTGGTCATCAGGTACATAATCCATATCATGATTTTCATCATCCTCTATGAATGAATCGATTACTTTATCAGCTCCTCCACATTCTACATCATTGGCTAAAGCTGCCGCTAATTGTGTATGAAATACGACATCTATACTTTATCTGTGTACTCGCGTGTTATAAACAAATTCAGCTCATTTTGAATAAAACAATCACAAACTTTCGCATGAAATGCCTTCAACTTTACATACAAGTTTGCGCCTGTAGATACTTACGCTTACGTGTGCGCACAATGCTTAGTGGACAAGAAAAGCAGATTGAATGAAAAATTGTCAAGAGAAAGTAATAAAAAGCGATATGAAATGTTAAAATTGAATCGTATTTCATACATCTACATATAAAATACATAGGGATCTGGGCAGACCACATGAGATACAAATGTGATGTGTATACCAGCATATTATTGTAATTATCAACTCATATAAGAAGTATCCTCTCAATTTCCAGAGATGATAGTTAATAATATTTTAGGAAAAGTCGCGAAATTTCAAGTCGCTAGCTCAACTAGAAGTACATTTAAATTACAATTGAAATCGAAAAGGTCCGGGCGGACCCATGTGCCAAACGGAAGGATGAAATAGTGATTTTTATTGTTTTGTTTCAGTGGGTATCGTTTAATTTGTAGCATTAATAGGTATTAATTGCTTCTTATTATTTCTTATAGAATTTTTTTATAATTTTTTATTTTCTATACGCTCTATAGCTCATATGACTTGTACATATTGTTTTGTTTATTAACAGGATTACATTATCTTGTAGTTATTAGTTAGATCGCTGTTAGATAATAAAGTATTATTATTATTATAACTTTTAACTTTTCTCGATTTTAATTTTATTTTTTCTAATCATCGTAATATTGCAATTAACACAATTTTATTTTTGTTAACATTGTATTCCATTTCTTCAATATAAAAAAAATCATTCTCTTTAATCTCACCGTTCTCTTTTTAAGCCCTTCAAAATTTTAAATTTATCCTGCATGATGACAGTGTCATTTCTCATTTCACGCGTAATTATGTTATCAGGTCTGAGACGTACCTGTGCAAATGTTTCCTGTAAACGACCATCTTTAATATACATTCACACATACATAGATATACGTCAGTACAGAACGTGTTGCCATTAAAAAGCGTTCCATTTCTGATTTGAAATTGTTTCGTAAAGTAGTTCTGAACGCGCGACGTCAATACACGTCTGAGTGTGTGACAAAATGACGTTAAATTGTCATGCCATCATTTTCCGGGGCGATGAAGCATGCTAAAAAATGGCGAACATCTCCGGAAGTCGTAATACTGCCGCCCCATATAGATTTGATAATGACTCATTTAACGTTCAGATGACATTGTTCGAATCGAATTGTCGATTGACTGGGTGCGATTTGTGTCTATTCTTTCATCTCTGTTGCAGATTATGTGTCTGAAATGTATTTATTACGTGTATACTGATTGCTTATTCCAATTGACAACCAATAGTATTCAAATCTGCATTTTAAACGTACAGTAGTAATACAGTGAAATTAGTTCTTGCCTTTTCTTTTTTTATGTTTCGCCTAGAGTCGTTTTTTCTGCTTTGGCTTACATCTGTTGTTTACTAAGATATTTCTTATATTCCGCATTAAATTCTTGTCATAAAGGAACTTGGCTTTGTTTTAAAGGAAGAAAAAGGACGAACTTTTATTTTTGATTTGTCCCCCTCTAAATGTAGATTCTAAATACTTATATATAACTATGTATATCTGACTGCAATATTTATTGCATAAATAGACTAGTGAAGCAGCGCATAATATGTAATGAGAAATGCGCTGCCTGGTATGGTAACAATAACCTTTATAATTTGTCATCCTTACGTGATACAATACTTTTATGTGAAAAGCCTCAGCCCAACCGGTATTAAAGCTGAACTGGATTCTACTCTGGGTGAGTCTGCTCCTTCGTTTACAACAGTGAAATATTGGGTAGCAGAGTTTAAACGAGGCTGCACGAGCTGCCAAGACGAGCATCGCAGTGGTCGATCAAATGAGGTGACAACTCCAGAAATGGCGAAGAGAATCCACAAACCGGTACTGGATGATCGTCGACTGAAAGTGCACGAGCTAGCAGACATAGTAGGCATTTTAAAAAGTGCGGTACATCGCATATTATCGGAAAATTTGGACATGAGAAAGCTGCGTGCAAGATGGGTGCCGCGTTTGCTTACACTCGAGCAAAAACAGTGTCGTGAAGGTGTTTCAATTATTTGCCAAGTTTCACAGCAACAAAGCAGAATTTTTGCGCCGTTTCATAACCATGGATGAAACATAGGTATGAAGGTCACACCCGAGACAAAAAAACAATCACAACAATGGACTCGAAAGGGGGAACCGGTTCCAAAGAAGACGAAGACCGGTTCATCTGCAGGCAAGGCCATGGCATTGGTTTTTTCGGATGCGCGAGGAATAATTTTCATTGACTATCTTAAAAAAGAGAAAACTATCAACGGCGAATATTATGCGAACTTATTGCAACATTTGAGCGAAGAAATCAAGCAAAAACGGCCGCATTTGGCTAAGAAGAAAGTGTTGTTTCATCAAGACAATGCACCAGCTCACAAATCCGTTATTGCAATGGCCAAAATTAATGAATTAAAGTTTGAATTGCTACCTCGTGCACCTTGTTCGCCAGATTTATCCACCTCGGATTATTTTCTGTTCCCAAACTTGAAAAAATGACTCAGTGGTCAAAGATTTTCCAACGATGAAGAAGTGTGTAACACATCCTTTGGGTTTTTTTTTAGATCGAAAGATAAAAAAATCACCGAAATTTTAGAGCGAAAAAAGAACGTATCTAAAATGTTCATAAATTTTGTGAACTAACCGCAAATTGTTTTGCATATTGGTGCACTGATTCTGCTTTATTAAAAAATCCTTTTTCTAGACTTTTTGTCATTGTAAAATTTGGAATAACCCAAATGACTACCAATAATTTCAAGATTTGGATTTTCAGGAGGAGAAATTAAAGGATTTTAAATATACATTCTTCACAATATTCTACAGAATATTGTGAAGTTTCTTAATTTTAATGGAACACATCTTTTGACGTTTTTTTTTTTTGTAGATAATAAGAAATAAAAATCATAATTAACCATCCAAGATATTCGCATATTTTGTAAACTAACTTCAAATATCTTGCCTATTTGTGCACAAATTCTGCTTTATTTAATGAAATTCATCTTCCAGATTTCTTGTCATTGCAAAATCTGTAAATAACAATAATTTTATAGCGGAAATATTGTAAACACAATAAATTCGCAAATTCTTTAAACTAACTTCAAAATGTATTTTGATTGATTGATTTTATAATACTTCATAAATGGATGGAGTCTAGAGAAAGATGTAGTGATGCGAATGTCTATAGTCGCGTGGTAATTCCTTTATACATTCTTTACTAAATTATCAAGGAAAAGAAATATAATAGTCGTTCTGTTCTTATGCTACCGCCATAATTTCTGATTCATGCTCTTTCCATCCGAAATATTATATAAAAAAGAGAAAAACTATTTTTGGCACGTTAGAAAAGAAAGTATAACGGAATTAGCATAGGTCTAAAAGCAAATCAGCATTGCCTCTCTTCATGAGATCAATTGTATTAATTTAAGTATTATATGAGATCTTTAATTATAATCGTACTCATAGCTGCTTTTAAGGTATTTCATTTATTAATTCTTCTGTTTTGGGTGTAAAATAACGACATACAGTTAAGTGAATTCGTGATAAATTTGATAATTTAGCTTACAAATTTATATAGTCCTTTGACATTTGAAGTTTGTCGTCATTTGTTTAGTCAGTCGTATAGTAATACCATTTCAATTTAATAGTTAACTTGTGCCATTGTTTGTAAAAGAGCCTGAAGGTGACAACGGCCACGTGATAATTCCATTACATATTCTTTACAAACTTATCGAGAAATATAATAAGCTATTCTTCACTACAATTTATAATTTAAAACTCTGTCCATCCGAAGTATTATAACTACAAGAGAGAGAAAAGCTATTCTATTTTTGAAAATTGAAGTACTATAGAAGAGAGAGAAAAGCTATTATATTTTTGAAACTTTAGTAAAAGATGTATAATAGAATTTGTTTTATGTCAGGTATTATGTGAGACTTTTAATTTTATTCGTACTTATAGCTACTTTTGGAGATATTTTATTTATTTATTATTCTATTTTGGATGCAAACCACCGGATTACATTCGAGCGAATTCATAACAAATCTGATAATTTAGTTTACAATTTATATAGTCGATTGACATTTAAAGTTAGTTCGCCATTCGTTTGATCAGCGGCATAGTAATACCATTTCAATATAGTAATCAACTTATTCTACTCTTTGTCAGTTAGCATAATTAAAATTCTGGAATTCATATGTTTATTATAAATTATGGTAAATTGTTAATGAAATTTACTATTAGTTTTTAAATTTACCTGCTTCTAACCTAATTCTTATTTCGAAACTAAATAAATCAAATTATGACGTAATAAACTAAAAAACGAATATAAATTAAGGTGAAAAAATGTCTATTGAATAGAATTAAAGAATATAGTAAATATATAAGAATATAGTGAAACAGAGTAAAGAAAGCTACTTTAACGTATGAACACATGCACGAATTGAGTTGTGACAGTTTCGTTGGAAGAAATACTTACCCTATTAGTGGCGTAAGATGTCGCATCATTGATATAAAAATGATATAAACTGAGGTGAAACCATTCCTCAGCTCTCCGCTACTAATAGTTTGCAGCAGATGAACCAATATTCGTACATTCCGCTACTACGTCAGAGTGTATTGTTACTAATATTGTGGATGTATTTTATATCGTTTGTGTTATATTATTGATATACATTTTAAATAAATTCATATTTATACAAATTTTGTAATAAATTTTGTGTACATATATTCCAATGAATATATTAATCTTTATTATACCTTGTCTCAGAATGAGAAGGAGTGATTCAAATATCCCGCTAAAACTCGGAACACATTGCTTAAAAATGTAACTTACCATAAAAATGAAACATAAGTAGTTGTGAATGTAGTAGATTGTTAACAATATTAATCTTTTTCTTTATTATATAAAAGTAAATGAAAAAACGTTCATTTTAATGGAAGTATGATTGTACAAACGTTACTTTTTGGATTAATATGCACAACCTAACCAAAATTAAGATTAAATATTATTAAAATAAAACAATACAAAAATGTGATTAAACGTTTACAGGTTATGAAAAATGGCGGATATCTGGCATTCATTTATCCATATTAAACTTGCCTGTACAAGAACCAATGAAATCTCTAAAAAATATGTACTATTTTGGCGCAATATTTGAATCACTCCTTATTCTGAGACAAGGTATATCATTGATACTATTCCAGTGAATTCTATTAAAATTCAATTTCGAGTTTTGTATAATTTATTGCCCCTTTCGATTGTTTACAAAAATCAAATAATTTTTTAATATTTTACCGCTCTTTTACTTATCCTGAAGCAATATGTACATACATATGAACATAACTCTTTAACAATGTTATTAATAATTGCGTTAAAAAACGTCTCTTCTTTGGAAACATTTATTTCCAATGATATAAATAGGTTTTTAATTAAAACTTTAATAATAATTAATTAATTGTTATTTAAATATTAATTTCATTTGAAATTTTCTATCGAATTCTCTCAGCGCCCTCTTCTGATTAATAGCTTAAACGCTAGAGAATGGAAACTGTATTTCATTTGAATTAAAATGAATCGATCTGATAATAGTATGAAATATCTTCATTGGTGGCAGTAGTTGTACTTTATATACTTATATACTTCACTATGTTAATGCATTAAAATATTTATTTTTGTCTTAAATTTATTATTTTCTTTAATTATTTTAATTTTGTTTACATTTATAGTTCATCGCTTCTACAAAATACACATAATTTAACAACTAACATTACCTAAATTTCCTAATATTTTTAATTACGAAAATACAGTGGCCCCAGAAAAATTTGTATATCAACAATAACAGTGTCCTTACAGATCCTCATAAATACATCGTCTTTGCTGTTTTTTAAAAGAAATAAAGGCATAGATAACTGACTTAGATCCAATAAATGACTCTTTTCAAAATTTGAAGGTAATTTAAGAATGCGTACTTAAATTTTCTTACTAATATTTTAAGCTATTAGACACAGGTGTTTTTCGATATTATTATGTAAATTATAAATTATAACATACATTTTTACAGACAAAGTTACCTATTTCTTATCAACTACATGTTTAATTATTTTCGGAGATCATATAATAATATAGGAGATTTAAATCGGTTTCAACAGAAGCATTTTCAAATCTTTTCTGGCTTTTTTAATTACTTCAGTTTCCTTACTTCGTCTATTTTATTACATTACAATTGTGGGGGCGCTGCTTACTCAATACGAATGTGACCCGCGGGAAGACATCCCGACTATTCAGTGTAAGTAAATCCTATTGAATTTAAGAATTTCCAATTTTATAAAGCATTGATTACTTTGTTAAACTGTTTGCTTAATATTTTTTCTAAAATAATTCAAAATACAACATCGTTTTGAATTATTTCAAGAACACGAAAAGTTTTACAAACAATTTAACTAAAAAAAAATCGTTCGCCATAGGTGTACGTGCCCATTTGCAAAAGGCGCTGTAGTCGTGCTTTCCGAACAAAACAATAGATGACATTTTAATGAAGAAAAAAATTTATTAAAGGTGGACTCTTAATATTGCATTTCGATAGCTATTACACCATCTCAATGAAGCAATATAGTCAATTCTTCTTGAATTCTTCGTGTGTTAATAAATAAAAGTCTAGAAAAGTTCTTACAATATTTATTGTAAAGTAATATGCTTTAATATCGCGTATTAATACAAAATAAAAATATATATATAACCAAAATATATAAAATAAATAGTAAACGAGGAACTAGCAAAATTACAAAAGCATTTTAATACGTATATAAAATACTAAAACTCAAAAATATCATCAGCAATAAAATTAAAATGATTTTAATCGTTGAAACCTTAATAAATTGTATTTTTCTCGTTTTGAAATATGAAATATTTGAGGATAATTCATGAAAGTTACATCTGTATTTAAAAAAAATCGGAAGATGTCGCAGTCAACTTTAATTACTTATGTATTATTTTAATGTATTAATAATGGAAATATCTATTACCAACATACAAAAATTAATTTCATCACCGATAATATATATATAACAACACAATAACATTACACAAGCAAATAATTGTAAATTTTAATCAATCATGTGCTTATAGCATTGCACTTAATGACCCAGAGTTATTATTGTTAATAAGGCAATTTTAATTAAAAAAAAAAACTGTGTTAATTTTTTCTCTGTTTTCTCTTTTCTGCTTTTCTTATTTAATATAAAATAAACCAAAAAATGGGGAGGATGTGAGACGTGTGTATGAAAACAGAGTCGTTCGTTATGTATCAGCAGTCAGCTTTCAGTAGTGTTCCAAGTATGGTGAATGCTTTATGCCAAAGCTATGAGACGGTGCGTAATCAAATTGTACCTGAAACAAAAGAATATCAGTAATGTTGTCTAAAATGCACAAAATAAAATTGTTACTAAACTAATGAGCTGCGAAGGTGGTTTGCTAAGTTTAGTGTGGTTGTTGCGTGAACCTTTTTTACGAGGGACGTTCCCTTAATGTTGATCAAACATGAATATTCTGCTCTGAAAATGTTATTATGCTTTTTCGAAATATTACCAATTGCACTCTAAATACGCTTCTGTATTCGAAGAAAGCGATTTTTAAAGTATTTTAAAGAGTTCTTGTTCGGGAAACCTGAATAGTTATGAATTGCATATTTTCTGATTAATTTTATTCAGGGAACCTGAATTGCCAATACTACAATGTTTACGTTTTACAACATTAGTTTATTGGCATATGGTATGTTTATATTCAAAATTTCTATTAGTTTCCCGTACACTTAGATTAATTTGTAAAATATCCTAATTATCAATCATTCATATCGGTGGGTCAAAGTTTCTTTACTGTCTTAGGATATTTACACATAGTACAACCTTATAATTTGAATAGAAGTTTTTTTTGATCATGTTCAACTAGGAACCTTTTTGAATACTCATTTTTTCTTTCTGATATTAGCTCCCAAACTGTGTAACAGAATATTAAGATTTAGCGATGGAGAACGTGGTTGAAAACTGCGTTCTATTACTTACAACATTTCAACATCGACTGCGGTCTCTAATGTTGCAACTTGATACAAAAAAAGCTGCTGCCATCAAAGCAGGTTAATTGAAGTTTAGGCTAACTTAAAAATGATTTTGAAACAATTGCTAATAACTATTAAGTAATAACGAATACTATCACTGCCTTCATTATCATTAGACGAGTCCAAATAGTAGATAAGGTACAAAGAATAATATACTGTTTCAAAATGAGAGAGACGAATTTCCGACCAGATCCCAAGCCAAAATTACAACCTATAAAATTCGTGAAAATTTGAATAGAAAAGTAAATCAATAGTATTGTTATAGACTCCGATTACGAGCAGTGGGAAAGATCCAAAAGATGGGAAATGGGTGCCACATCAATTGAATGACAGACAAATGGAAAATCGAAAAATCGGCTGTGAAATCCTGCTTCAAAGGTATGATCTGAAGTCATTTCTGCATCGAATAGTGATGGGTGATGAGAAACGGATTTATTTCGAAATCCCTAAGCGCAAAAAATCATGGTTATCACCTGGCGAAGCCGGCCCATCGACATGGTCAAATCGTTTTGGTCGCAAGACAATGTTCTGTGTTTAGTGGGACCAGAGTAGTGTGGTGTATTACGAACTGTTGAAACCTGGTGATGCAGTTAATACTGATCATTACCGGCAACAAATTATCAATTTGAACCATGCATTGATAGAAAAAACGTCCAGAATGGGTCCGAGGGTACGGTAAAGTCATTTTACAGCACGATAAGGCGGCGTCTCATACAGCAAAACCGGTCAAGGAAACGTTGAAAGCACTCGGATGAGACATAATATAGCACCCGTCTTACTCTCAAGACCTTTCTCCGTCCGACTATCACCATTTGTGATCAATGGGACACGCGCTTGCAAAGCAGTACTTCGCCAATTTCGAAGAAGTTAGAAAATAGCTCGATGAATGATTTTGCTCAAAGGACAAACAGCAAGATGTGTAGAATCAAATGGCCAATACTTTGAATAAATAAATTTTTCCATCTTCTTGAAAATTATGTAGTTCTTTTTACGAAAAAACCGGTAATGACTTTCCGGTACATCTGGTAAATGCAAAATTCTTTTCAGACACAATTCAACAGTCATATTTAACGCAACGAATTTAGTAACTATAGAGAGACTTATCTCCTTCTGCAATTTAAATAGTTTCATTAGCAAACAACAATTTCGCACATCGCAAAATTCAAAATTGTATCAGAAACAAACTTGTACATAATTGTTAAATAAATTGTTTTATTTTAGTTCTTGTGTTTTCTCATATTATTATTAACTGCCACCAATCAATTTACCAATACCTTGCGATTTACGACCGCGGTTAGGGTGGCAAACATTAGTAATTAATTAAACTCAAAAGATTGAATTGAACACTCGAATCAATAAATTAAGAGAACGCTCCTCGTACCTTAACACGTCTACTAAACTCAAGAAATTTTTTTACAAAAATATTAAATATTCCACATTATACGACAAACAAATTAAAGGTGCATCTAGTATGGTTAAAATGTGATCATAATTAGTATTTTGAAACATGCTTAAAGCGTCGAACAAACAAAGCAATTAATTTTTTTTTACTACAAACCTACAATAACCTCTGTCAGGGACAGATGTTTAGTAACATAGGTAGGTGTTAGCAACTCATAGTAGGAGATTTAATTTGTCTTTTCTCAAGCAAAGATTTTCAGAGCCTAAATACGGCGAATGACGAATGCCGAACGAATGTCTGGGCGCTTGCCTTAAATGCGAAGTCACCTAATTCAAAAATTAAGGAACCATTATGTAATAAAACTGGATTGCTTCTATTATAAGTTACATATATAAACTATGATGGTGGAAAATTATTATTTCTGTTAATATTTAATAAAATTGAGGAAATGTCGTTATTATTTTAGTGGAACGAAATTAAATTACACCTAAATTAGAAGAAACTTTTTTGTTCTCAAAAGTATCTTAAAATAACATTTTAATTCTGTTTTCTAAGCGTCCAAAATACACTTAACTAAATGAAAAAATTGTTTTATTCTAGAACAAAAGCAGTCTTTTACATATAATATATATAGGCTTTATTGGTACATATGTCCAGAAATGCCAATATATTATACGAGGATCCCTTTCGTTAATTTGCATCTATTATTGTTCGCTAGTTGTTTTTTTCTTTTAATGACTTGGATTATATCATTATAAGTGCGTATATTTTTTTGTTAATTGGATTCTTATTTTTCTTTGTATTACATTAACTGCACCTATTTTTGCTTTTAATTTTAATTTTATTTTTAAGTGCATTATGTCCTGTAAATGGTCTGTGTAACTGTTGGGCATTAAAGATTATTATTATTATGAGAGTTACTTATTAATTTGTTTAAATAAATTAATTCAAAACGATTGCTTGTGTCTGAAAATGTATATATTTCAATTGATCAAATTCTAAAACTCAAACTAATCAATAACTAGCATTTTCTTTGTATGTTATAAGAGTCATTCACATGTTAATAAATATCTGTTTATTACGCGTTTCGAGGAATTCACCTCTCTTCAGGTAAACTTTTGTTATTAACGACCGATGCTTCGTGGACTTGTTAAACATTTTCGATGCAGAAAATTGAAGCATTACTTTCCTCTTTCGTTCAAATGAACTAAAGTTACTACTGCGTATCTAAGCGAACACTTAAAGACACACATTTAAACGAAATTGCCATTAGGCGAACTTTACAAGAATCATTCGAATTTAAATTATTGAAAAAATTGAATGATTCTTACAACGTTCACTGGATTGTACTTTTAACTGTCTTGTAACTCGAGCTTCGTTATGACGAAGAACTTTTTCTCTGTGACGGAAACTTGGATTTTTTGGTCAATAGCTGTAGGTAATTCTTTTAACGTATTACCATTGGTAACTGTTGCTATTGTAATCCTTTTTATCTGCGCATTCAATAAGAATCACTTCTGCTTGATTCCAAAAGACATTGAATCATCTCTTTGAATTTACGACCCCACCTAGACTGTTTTAACAAAAGTTTCACATTAAAATATGACAGAATTTCGTCTATTAAGATACTGCGATCATTTATTCATGAATAATTTTAGAATTCTTTTTCTTTGTCACTGTGATCTTCTAACGTAACACAACTCATTTTCTATCGCTTAACACTTCGTAAACACAAACTAGACGAATTGAAGTCAAATTTGACATGAAAGAAAAATTTTGTTACTATTGAACGTTGCTAGGTAACGCACATTTACTTGTTTCTATCATGGGTAAGAAGATTATTTTACTAGCTCCCTCAGTAATATAAAAATATTTTAAAACATAATCATAAGATTTCCAATAGAAATAAGTCATTTAAACAGGTCAGTAAACAGAAATGCCTTGCAAACATCTAAGAACGGTGAGTTAAACAAGAAGAACTCCTACTTGGTTTCTAAAGACATTGAGTCATCATTTTAGATTTACAACCCCACCTAGACTGTTTTAACCAAAGTTTCACATTAAAATATGATAGAATTTCGTCTCCTTGGATATTGCAATTATTTATTCATGAATAACTTTAGGAGAATTATTTCTTTATGTCACTGTGATATCGTAATGTAACAAAATATATTTTCTGTCGCTTAACTCTTCCTAAAGCACAAACTAAACGAAGTGAAATCAAATTTGACACGAAAGTAGAAAAATGTTGCTAGACGACGCACAATTACTTGTTTCTATCATGGCTAAGAAGATTATTTTATTAGTTCTCTTAGTAATACTAGAATATTCTAAAACATGAATCATAAGATTTCCAATAAAAATAAGTCACTTGAAGGTAAACAGAAATAATGCCGAGTAAATACGTTAAACATCTAAGAACGCTGATTACTCTTCGTATACAAGAAATTGTAATGCTGCATAATCATTACACAGAATCTTGTGTCAAAAATATGCGGTCCAATGTAATTAATTCCTTACAATAAAGTCTTCGTATTTTTTAGTCAAAATTAAGACCTATATTTTTAGCAAATTTACCTTCTCTGGGCAATATTCTCCTGGTCCAGGTTTCTTGCTGCTATCCGACGGTATATTGAATCTGGAACTTATGGTATACACTGGTGAATGATTTTTGTAATTATCGGGGTCTACGTTGTTGTATTGTCCAGGACCAGGGACTCGTACTCGATCGTCGACTTGATCCCTGTGTCTTCCAGCGATGGTGTACGAAGGAGCACCCTTCTTATCCCCCACAGACGACGGTATACTGTAGACGTTCGGCGCTAAAATTGATTAACAAAAATTAAATCATCATCCAAATACGATCGAAACAAAAACTGCCGAAATTCGGATTAGAATTTTTCGTCTTTATTCCTACATTTAGTGTTAATAATTATAGTCTTGTGTGCAACAAACCGGGTGTTTCCAGTGGTTTATCCATTTCCGTTCGATTTCCAAAGCTAAACTTAGGTGCGTGTTCCAGAGAAGATACGTTATATTCATTGGGTGCTATGGAATTAAAATAATTAAATAAAATAGAAAAAACCCTAACCCTTATCCCATGGTTATTCCAATTTCGACGATATAGAACTAAATTTATATGCCAGTAGTGTATGAGGTCTTTAGTACTTTAGAGTTATTGTAGTTGTTATTTCAAATGTTAAAAACTAACCAGGTGTATTAGGGGGTATTTCGATTTGCGTTCTGCTACCAAAACTATGAGCAGGAGATGCTTCGTGTAAAATATTATTGGCCTTAGTAATGTTGTACACGTTAGGAGCTGCAAATATACGGTAAATAAAAATGAAATTAATAAAAATAATATATTAAATCAGTACAGGCTATTCTAACTTTATGTTTAAAATTCTTCTTTGGAAAATAACGGAGGTGAAAACGCACCTTCAGGAGCTCACGGCTAGTGGGTGAGTACCTGGAGAATGACAGCTAAACCCAAGCAAAGGTATAAAGTAACGTATCAAGATTACGTTGCAGCAAAGAAGTGCGGTAATTGAGGTTTCCCTGGTGTCCCCAGGGAATCCTCAATTACCGCACTCGTGTACAAGGTGCAATAGAAATAACTCCAGAATATTAAACGTAAATAATAAAGCAACCCTAGAAACTATTCAATAATTTACTTCATAGATTGAAATAGCAATATTTCCTGTTTACTTTCATACAAACACACCATTACTGGTTTTGAAAATGACACTCCAAATGTACTCCAAATACAATGCAATGCTGAAGTCAATAGTCGAAGTTCTGCATTACGCTCTTGGTCGTAACTAGTGATATTGCCTCAATTTCTTGACGTATAACAACTTTCGAATTGTCAAGTGTACGCGACTTCCATTGGTAAACTCGAGCCTTCAGCTATCTCCAGAGAAAAGTTGATATTATCAGCTTTAAAAATGAAACCCCTTTGATATTCGCAAAATTTTGTTTCAATAATATATTATGGTAAAGCGGAATGGTTGCGAAACTTTGTAAATGCACTTCTAAGTGTTTAAACGTCATCGAAGGAATACTCAAGGAGTAAGCCTGTGCTAATTTTCCAAACCATCAATCCTGTAATAAGTGTAGTCTCACATTCTAAGGAAAGAATCAGAAAACTGCCGTTTTCCTCTTTGATGTCATACTTGAATACGACCACCAGGGTTCCACAAACAAAAACTAAATTCTACTTAAAAGAACAATATTGTGCCACTCTTAATTCGAATCTGCCCATACAACATTCTAATCTAAGGGTACGATGCTAATTAGTTGGAAGCGGTATTAATCTTGGACGATAGGAAATCAATCCAAACGGACGATTACGACCATATATGGAAGACATTGTTAGTCTATGGCAAACAGAACTCAAGCGATGCGTGGCGTAAAACGCATCTTAGACAGCTTAACTCCAGGTTTACTCCAAGAAATGAGGTACCAATATTTTAAGAAAATTGCTTTTAGATTTGGCTCAATTAAAGACGCTGTGTCAATAGAAAATCGATCAGATATATTTGCACGGAAATTATTCCAAGAGATAACTCAACTAGGTTCTTTTGTTTTATTATCTTTGATACTGTTAACACAAGAATAACTTATTATTTGCTTAAAGAAAAAAAACAAAGAGATTAAAAATGACTTGTGGTGTTTCAACAAGATCGTCTGTTTAGTATTACCATTCCTCATTCAAAATGTATTTTTTCGAAACATTTATAAAAAATTTCATGCTGAAACGCATATTAAAAAATTAATTAAAAAAGAAAAATAAATTAAATATCATAAAAGGCTATGATTAAATTTTAAAAAATGGGCAGGTAAATTCATAATTATTTGTTTAGAATTTGCTTGCATAATTAGATTCTATCTCCGTTAGTTTCCAAGTAAATACGTGAAAAAAACCAGTCTGAATAACCTGTATGTTAAGTCAAATTATAACTAACCAGGAGTATCTGAAGGAATCTCAACGTTTGTTTTAGTGCCGAAGCTGTGGCAAGGAAATATTACGCGTATTACTTTCTCAGCTTTTTCAACATCGTAAACATTAGGTGCTATAAGTTAAACAAGTTGAGATTGAATGTTAACTAATGGTAAGTCTCACTAAAAAACCAACCAGGCGTGTTTAGTGTTTGTTGTGAATTAGGTCTAATTCCGAAGCTGTGACTAGGCGAGCCACCATGCAATATCTTATTGGCTACGTCAGTATTGTAAACATTCGGGGCTACAAAATTGTAAAAACAAGGGCGTTAAATTCGACGAATTTAATAAAATAGTAAACTAACCAGGTGTAGCTAGTGGTTTCTCAGTGTTTGTTCTCAGGCCGAAGCTGTGCTTTGGTGAGTTTTCGTGCAAGACTTTATCCGCTACGTCAACTTTGTATACGTTAGGTGCTATAAATACATAAAAAGAAAGTATAATAGAAGCCATGAATATTGATAGTGTAAAGACCAACCCGGAGTGTCAAGAGGTTTCTCTGTGTTTGTCTTGAGGCCGAAACTGTGCTTTGGTGCTGTGTCGTGCAAAATTTTATCCGCGACGTCGACTTTGTACACGTTCGGTGCTGCAAAAAAAATTATGAGACGTTCAAAAATGGCGAGGTTCTATAACTAACCCGGAGTGTCTAACGGTTTCTCTGTGTTCGTTCTGAGACCAAAGCTGTGTCTTGGTGAGCTTTCGTGTAAGACTTTGTCTGCTACGTCAACTTTATAAACGTTTGGTGCTACAATATAATAAGTTATTGTATTGTTATATACTAAAAACTGAACATTAATAGCAAGAATTTCGAAAATTAGTCGTAAAAATGAAATTATGCTTGGATGGAGCTGAGTGCAAAACTTTATAACATCAAAATATTAGATGCAACCAAAATATCAGGCAGCTACGAAAACTTGCTTATTTTAATCAATAAATTGTTATTTTCCTGATCAATGGATAATGTTATTGTCTGTATCACGAACAGATGGACTAATAAATATGTGTTATCAGCACGTGATCGTTTTCTGATTGATTAAACACATATAAACATTGCGAAGCTGAAGCCTTGTTTACACACAAGCTCTACATGTGTTGCAGCTGAATTTGTTTTGAGATTATATTATAGTTTCTGTCATCATTTCTTCATTTTATTACTAGCGTTTATATTTTGTAATTATCTTTCTCGAGACATTGAAAAGTATGGAAAAGTGTTGTGAGAAGTAAAATGAAACAACTACATTTTTTAAAAGGACTTGGAAAAAGGGAAAAAAGCCAATTCTGTAAATGGAAGAGGAAACTGGGAAAAATAAATAATATCTTCCAATAAAACAAAATAACAGTTGTGAAAAAAAAATAAAGAAAAGTTTAAAGGAACCAAATAAAGAACAGAATTTTTACATGCAATTCTAAAGATTTTCTTAAATTTCATAAGAACTTATTACGTCTAAAAGTAGAAAGTCCTAAGACAAATTTTTTCTAAAAAGGAGTTGGATATTATCTGCTTCTGTGCTTCCGGGCTGGAACAGCGTCACTGGTATAACTGCCGACGATTCGTACCCACTCGTATATCACCTCACTCAGTTATACGAGTGCCGCGGTTCCAGCCCGGAAGCCCAGAAGCAGATAGTATGGACTACGACCGCAGAAGTCTACGTACCAGATTAGGAGTTGGATATATCCTTATTGAAAGAAATAAACAATTATTCTGAATTTTATTTTTCAACGAACTGTTTTCATAAAAACCTATTTTGAATTCAAAGATAAGCAAATATACAACCAACCCGGCGTATCGAATGGTTTCTCCAAATTTGTTTTTAGGCCAAAGCTGTGCTTAGGTGAGGTGTCGTGCAGAACTTTGTCAGCCGGTTCGATTTTGTAAACATTTGGGGCTGCAAAATATTAATTAAAATTTTCGCCTATTAAATACAAGATTATTCAATATCTAACCAGGTGTATCAAAAGGTTTTTCTACATTTGTTTTAAGGCCAAAGCTATGTCTTGGTGAGTTTTCATGTAAAACTTTATCTGCTGCGTCAATTTTATAAACATTAGGAGCTGCAAATCATGAGAATTAGTAATTGCTACCACATTAAAAGGCGAAGATGAGAGTTACTAACCGGGCGTATCGAGTGGTTTTTCTAAATTAGTTTTAAGGCCGAAACTGTGTTTGGGTGAATTTTCATGCATAACTTTGTCCGCTTTATCAACTTGATAAACATTTGGTGCTGTAAATTAAAACAATATTCGAAATATTAGTTAAAATAAGTTTTTCATGACACTAACCCGGAGTTTCTAATGGCTTTTCTAAATTCGTTTTGACACCAAAACTGTGCTTAGGTGAATTTTCATGCAAAACTGACACGTCAGTTTTATAAACATTGGGAGCTGCAAATTTAAATTATTATTGTTAGTAATTACTGCCGGAAACGATTAACTGACCAGGTGTCTCGAAAGGTTTCTCTACATTGGTTTTGAGGCCAAAGCTGTGTTTTGGTGAGCTTTCATGTAAAACCTTATCGGCTACATCAACTTTATAAACATTCGGTGCTGGAAAACAATGGAAAATTAGTGAAAGTTGTTAATATTGAATTCTAAGCGACGAACCAGGTGTATTCAGCGGTTTCTCTAAATTCGTTTTGACGCCAAAACTGTGTTTCGGTGAAGCTTCATGCAAAACTTTGTCTGCTACGTCAACTTTGTAAACATTCGGTGCTGCAAATCAAGAGTGTTATTGTTAATAGATTGTGATAGGTGTCATTAACTGACCAGGTGTATCGAGTGGTTTTTCTAAATTTGTTTTAAGGCCAAAGCTGTGCTTTGGGGAATTTTCATGTAAAACCTTATCAGCTATGTCAACTTTGTAAACATTTGGTGCTGGAAAACAATGGAAGATTAGTGGAAATTGTTAATGCTGTCTTTTCGAAATGACGAATCAGGTGTATCGAGTGGTTTTTCTATATTTGGTTTGAGACCAAAAGTGTTTTGGTGAGCTTTCATGCAAGGCTTTATCAGCTATATCGACGTTATAAACATTTGGTCCTATATATTGATAAAATGAAGTTACAGTACCGAAAATTGAGTAACGAAATTTTAGAAAAAGATTTAGTCGACGTGTTGGCCAATTTTTCAAAATTTGTTTTTGAATTAATGAAAACACATTTAGTGTTAAAATTAAGTGATTATTTCTATTTCACTATTTTCTAATATCTTTATAAGCATACATTCCCTTTCGTAAAAAAACAACAGAAAAGCACAAATAATAGAAAACAACTGCTACATAAAAAATATAATAAATTACAAAAAAGGTATTTTTCTGAAACAATTGTCTTTTTTCAGGCAAAATTACGCATAATCATGTTGAAACACGATCCCACGCAAATTATTAATTTACGAGTGTATTGATATCTAGTCGGCCTTGATCGATTACTTACGCAAATAAAATATTGAGACGTTATTGTAAGAAACAATCAGAAACTAATTTTATATTTCATGCCAAAAAGTCAATGATGTAACGGTACAGGCAATTGATGAAACAACACTTTCTTCTTAGCCAAATACGGCCGTTTTTGCTTGATTTTTTCACTCAAACGTTGCAATAAGTTCGCATAATACTTGCCGTTGATAGTTTTTCCTTTTTCAAGATAGTCAATGAAAATTGTTCCACGCGCATCCCAAAAAAACCGATGCCATAACCTTGCTTGTAGATGAAACGGTCTTCGCCTTCTTTGGAGCCGGTTCTCCCTTTTGAGTCCATTGTTTTGATTGTTCTTTTGTCTCAGGTGTGAAGTGATGGACCCATGTTTCATCCATGGTTATGAAACGGCGCAAAAATTCTGCTTTGTTGCTGTGAAACTTCGCTAAACACTCAATTGAAACATCTTCGCCACACTGTTTTTGCTCGAGTGTTAGCAAACGCGGCACCCATCTTGCATACAATTTTCTCATGTCCAAATTTTCAGATAATATGCGATGTATTGCACTTTTTGAAATGCCTACTATGTCTGCCAGCTCGTGCACTTTCGGTCGACGATCATCCAGTACCGCTTTGTGGATTTTCTTCACCATTTCTGGAGTCGTCACCTCATTTGGCCGACCACTGCGATGCCCGTCTTGGCAGGTCGTACGGTCTTGTTCAAACTCTGCTACCCAATATTTCACTGTTGCAAACGAAGGAGCAGACTTACCCAGAGTAGAATCCAGTTCAGCTTTTATATCGAATGGGCTGAGGCCATTCAAATAACGATGACCAATTTTCTCCATTTTTACAAAATCACTGAAAACGTTCACTATTGATGGCTGTCAAAGAAATATTAAACAAAGTGGCGTCTTCAAACTTGAAACATATGCTTTATGGATTGTGTACTTTCTAATACAATGATATTTTTCAACAACTACCGCCATCTCTGCGTCAAGCCGGGTACTTATAGGACCACCCTCATAGCTGCATTTACTTTTTACATTCTCCACTTTTGTATATTCACTTTAGGAAATGTATTCAATTTTTATAAATAAAGAAATATTAAAACAATATTGAATTAGAATTACCATCGTGTAATAATTGCTCAAAATTATTTGCAAAACAATTACCTTTTTTCAAATTTTGCAATTTTCGTTTGTTCACATGTATTAATGTTGTGATTATATCCCAGCTTTTTAAAAATATAAAATTGAAGAGTACAATTAAATAATACATTTAAATAAATAACCAAGAAAATTTTAAATTTTAGCAACCCTCCCACAAACTTTTATATGTTTAGTTCACATTACAGACACTTTGGCGCAAGCGAATAAAATTTAAAATAACGATTGTAAAAAGAGTTGCATATCCTGTCAGAATCTCATATCAATACTCAATTATTGGATTGAGTTGGACACGTGTCTGTCTTTCGTTAACTTTCAATATAATTATATTGACGAGTTGGAGAGTTCTTTCAATAAAACAACGCCTCCAGTTCATACTGCATAAAGAACATTTGCATTTCTAAGTGAGTTTAATGAGGATCGCCTTATTACTTTATTTTTATTACATAAAAAGTGATTGTCATATACTACGCCAATGTCAATTGTTGTGGTCGAAGTGCAATGATAAAAACTTAAAAATTTGATACATGCTGTCAGTCTCAGTCAAACTAAAAACAAAATATGTTGGTTTGAATTTCGAACGATTAACATACGCATTTATGTATCAGTTGTGTCTTCTATTTTGTGCCAATATTTACTTCTAAACGTCTCAAAATGTGTATGTATGTACAGAAAATGCACGAAATATCTACATTAATTGAAATAGAAACTAACCAGGCGTATTTAAGGGTTTCTCGATACTTGTTTTTATACCAAAACTGTGTCTAGGTGAACTTTCGTGTAACACTTTATCAGCTTTATCCACATTATACATGTTTGGTGCTGAAAATTAGGTAATGTTAGTGCATAATTAGACATATTTATAAAAAGCTCAGTTAAAACTGACCAGGTGAATCTAGCGGCTTGTCTACAATCGTTCGTGCACCAAAACTATGCCTAGGTGAACTTTCATGTAACAATTTATCAGCTGCATCGATTTTATATACATTTGGAGCTAAAAGTAAATGTCGTGTTAGTATTTTAATATTACCACGTATTTTTTTTTATCATTTACTAAAAATATTATTTTTGGGAGCATTAAGATTTAAGTCCTTATACTGCATTTCAAAAACAGAAAAAAATTTCTGAACAGACCCAAATGACTAATTCCCACTGGTTGAGAGCAAGGGAAAATCACGTAGTCGTACGCTATCCACTGACAAATATTTTGACATCTTTGACTGTTTAAATCACGTTTGTGCTTTTAAAATAATTTTTATTATCGAAAACAGTTTTGTTGCTTTTCAAAATATTGTCCTTGAAAATCAATTCACTTTTGCATTCGTTTAAACCAATCTGAAAAGCATTGCTGCCACTGTGAAGACGGTGTCTCCAAAATATGAGTTTTGAATGCCTCAACTGCCTCTTCCGGCGTAAAAAACCGTTGACCACGAAGCTTATTCTTTACGTGTGGGAACAAAAAGAAATCACAGAGTGCTAGATCGGGGCTGTACGGCGGATGGCTCAATTCAGTGTTTTGCCATGTCAAATATTCAATTAATTGCACCGACCTGTGAGAGCTCGCATTGTCATGGTGGAGAATGATCTGTCGTTTTCGGTTTGTTTTCCTTGTTTCTTTAAGAACTTTTGGCAAACAAATAGTTGTGTACCATTCGGAATTGGCCGTTCTACAATTCTCTAGAGGCACGGTTTCGACGTGATCGGTTTTTCCGAAAAAACAGGCGACCATTTGTTTTGATGTGCTTCGAGCGCGAACAACTTTCGTTGGTTTCGGCTCATCTTGGAATACCCACACAGACGACTGCTGTTTACTATCGGGCTCACACGTATATATCCAAGATTCATCACCTTTATAAATGTTCTTTGAAGCACCGCCATTGTATTTTTTGTGGATTTCTTGGCACCAATCGACGCGAGTCCTTTTTTGAGCGGTTGTCAAATTATGTGATACCCAACGTGAACATAGCTTCCTAACGGCTAAATGTTCATGCACGCTGGTGTTACTAATACCTAAAGATGCTTCGATCTATTTCGATTTGCCGCGCAAAATTGATTTCACGGATTTTATAGATCGTAATTTGGGCTTGGGGTCTGTTCCGAGATTTGCCTTTTTCCTTTTGGAATACAGTATAGAATATTAATAATAATTAGTGTTATTGAATTAAAAATGAGTACTAATTAATAAATTTCTATTTTTGGGACACTTAATATACACCAAATTATTAAAGTGTATAATATAATATTAAAGAAACTTATTAAACGTTCAATATAATTTAAAAAGAATTTAAAATTGAATTCGATAAAATGCAGTAAACACATATGAACATTTATCCACAATGGACGACTTAAAGTGACGACTGCAAACTAAACATAAGACTAAAATTCAGTTCAAGTAAATTTATAGTTCCAGGTTGTTCGATAAGAGATGGCGCTATTAGGTTCGTCGTTTTATTTTTCTAAAAATTCTACTACTTTTTATGAACATGTGTGAAGTTTCTCATTTTATATTTTTTATTCGTACATTTACAGGTGCTCAAAGTCGATGTGTCACAATATTGTTTTACAATGGAAAAAGTTTAATATCGTGCAGTGATAAAATTCTTATTTTCGGAAGGTGTAGCATCAAAACAAATTTATGAACGATTGTTAAAAATGTGTAAGGACTCGTCACGTTCAATTAGAACAATATAAAGATAGGTTACTGAATTTAACCGTTGTCGTACAAGTCTTAAAGACAGTCCATGTGAATGACGTCCAAAAAGTGACACCAGAAATCGTAGCAAAAATACAGGATATTGTATTGGAAGATCGCCGATTAACCGAGAGAGATTTAGTGGAAGCCTTAAGCATCTCATTAGGCAGTGTGAGCAATACTTTGGCTGAAATTTTGGATTTCAGAAAACCGTGTGCAAAACAAGTACCGCATTCGTTAACAATGGAACAAAAACACATTCGAGTGCGATTTCTCAGCAACATTTGAAGCGTTTTAAAATGAATAAAAACGATTTTGGGCATCGTTTCATCACTACGGATGAGACTTGGATCTGCCACCATAATCCTCAATCAAAACAAGAGGCAAAGGAGTAGAGTGACTCCGGTACTTGGACTCTGAAGCGAGTCAATGTCCAGAAATTGGCTAAGAAAACGGCCAGTCAGTTATTTAGGATGTAAAAGGAATTTTGTTCGTGCTTTACCTCCAAACTTGTGAAACAATAAACTCAGATTATTATTATAACCTTTCAGAGAAGCTGGATGTAAAAATTCGTGAGAAAAGACCTAGTTTACAGAAGAAAAAATCATTTTTCATCAAGACTATTCATTCTCTCACACGACTCAAAAAACCATCGCAAAAATTAGTGAATTAAAGTACGATTTGTTGCAACATCTACCCCATTCGCCAAATTTAACTCCCTTTGACTTTTGGCTGTTCTCACGTCTCAAAAAATTCATGCGTGGAAAACGATTTTCATCGAACGAAGAGGTAATGTCAGCCGTGGAAGCATATTTCGACTGTCTTCCGGACTCTCACTTCAGGGATAGAATTCATAAATTAGAAGATCACTGGAACAAGAGCATTGAAGATCAGGGATGTTATATTGAATAACAGAATGTGTTTCAGACCATAAAATCGTGCTTTTCTTGTCGAACGACTAAACTTATTGAACAACCTAGTATATTGAAGGAAGCACATATGGTACTAATAGTAATGAAAATTGTACATAAGTATGTATATCATTTACCACTACAATTTGTAATTTCGAAGGTACTATGACATGGAAAATGTTATGAAATTCACATTGTTACTAAAATATTTCCCTCTCGAAACATTATTCTAACACCTAACCGTAATTTTAAATTTCTATCTAGTTATGTCGTAATTTGCAATCGTCACATTAAATAGACCACCAGTCATTTGACACCTATTTAATTAGACAATATTATGCAATGCTCTATGGGTTACTTATGACTTATCTGTCACAATATTTTAAATGATTAATTTCCCTATACGTAGCACTAATATCTAGTATGTATACATTTAAAAAACTGTCGGATTATAAGAAAGATTTGTTTTATTTTCTTACTATGCAAAACAATACAAGATACTTAATTGTCTTTACAAAAAGTTTCTTTAAAATTTCACAATAAAAAAAGCTACACTTGGTTAAATATTGCAGCTAGTTGGATATTACATTCAAACTAGTTGGGTATGGCAACCACTTGAATATCCCTAGTTGAATATCACAAATATTTCCACTCTAACACTTGTGTTTCCATAGCTGCGTAACCGTACAAACCGTAGTCAATTAATTACTGAATAAGATTTACACTAACCGGGTACATCAGAAGGTTTCATGTTAATTTTCAAACCGAAACTATGCTTGGGGGAACTTTCTAGTATCAGTTTGTCTGCCTTTTCTATGTAGTATGCATTTGGAGCTGAAATGGATTAGGTTATTTCGTAAGCACCTATGCCATAATGCTTGATTAATTTGATTTATATTATCCATGAGAGTAAATGCAAAATTAATTGTTCTAAATGTTTCTTAAATAAAACGGTTTGAATTAAATAAAAGCTGAAAACTTTTAGTAAATGTGTGCCAAGTTAATGATTTATGTTTTTGAGAATGAATTGCAAATAAAAAGCAGAATATTTTTTCAGAAATTCCGTTTTTTTTATTTTAGATTTAAAAAAATTCTTCAAGATTTTAAAAATATGCTTAATAATTAGAGTTCGGATGTCTTCCCGCGGGCCAGGCTCGTACTAAGTACGCAGCGCCCCCATCAGTATAATATAATAAAACAGATGGAGTGTATAATTATAAATTAGTGACAAGCCGATCTTTATATAAGGTGAAAGTATTAAGTATGACGGACGTGCGTAAGGGAAAAGCGAGATAATTGGTTGACGCAGTGCTAAAGTATATTGATGAATTTCCCGATTTGTATTATAATTGAACTGAGATTTATTGTAAAGTTTGCCATAAACCGTTGATGTGCTGGGACAAACGTTATCCAGAGGTAGGTTCATTAACTTCGAATACCAGAAGAACGTTTTTCAAATTTACGAAACGAATTCAAGAACTCCACAGACGGTGCCCCGGTATTCCTGAGCCATCAGATCCAATTCTCACACTCGGGGAACATGGTTGAAAGCGACATTCTACTACTGCGAGAATTTCCAACAACTAAAATCTGTGGTTTTACGATTCAAACCCAACGAAGCTGCAGCAATTAGATATAACCAGAGAAGAAAACTTAAAAAAACACTGGGTGTCGTTAGTAGAGTCAATGCAAATTGTGAACGATGTACCCTCACTGCTATGTGCTACAAGTGACATAAAAATATGTTTATTTTAGAAAAGTTCGCGAATATTATAAACAAAGTTTTTGATTTTTCCAGATTAAGACAAATTTGTGATGATGCGTGTATAGATCCGTTATCTACTTCTAAAGATTATTTTAATTATGCGTGTGCTACATCCGAAGATGTCGAGCACTCATATATATAAGAACATCTTTTTAACGTGGCGAACGTTGCTCTCCGAGACAAATGTGGACACTTACGACATGCTGCAAACATTTTGTCAGTCTTATCCATTTTGCGCTACGCAACAACAGCTGTGAATAATGTGTGTTATTTATAAAACAAAACCTAAGTTATATAAATAACGCATACATTTCCAGCCCGTTTGCTCGTACACTCGTCTTTTTACGATCCTAGCCCGAGGGGAGCATATCCCAATTCGTATAAAGCTTGGTTTAAAATACTTTTACCGGGTAATTTCTCATTTGGCACATGGCATATATTGACAGATCTTTTTTAAAACAGATGAAATACATCATGACTTTTCCGATGATGGATCAAAATTCTAGTTTATTCAAGCAGTATAAAATAGAATTTTGATTCGTTTTTATATATATAAATGATGGAAGATATTTAAAAGTCTATTGACAGTTGTTCTCTAATTATTCTACTATACCCCTTATATTTTTAGACCTTGAAGAATTTTCAAATGTTGAAGCCCAATTTAGTATTAAACAAATCATGATATTCGCTCGGTTATTATTATCAGAAATCTTCAGCTTCTGTCAATCACAATGCAAGTTAATGAATTAATACGTTATCCTACTGACGGACCAGGTGTATCATTGACTATCCCTGCGAAGGCTCGTGCTCCGAAAGTATGCTGTGGGGACTTTTCATGCAAGATTTTATCGGCTTTTTCGACATTGTAAACGTTGGGCGCTGAAAATGCCTCCCGTTAGTTCCAAACAAAACCAAACTAAATGATGAATTGCAAAAAAAAATATGACTACACAAACCAGGTGTGTCTTTTTGGTGGTCCAGTTTCGTTTTCCGACCGAAACTGTGCCTAGGCGAGCAATGGCGCAACAATTTGTCGGCTATTTCCACGTGATACACGTTCGGAGCTATGGAATTAGAAAAAATTAATATGATTAGTGAGTTAATGGACTGGATGCTGTAAATATTACATCTGCAACATTAAGATATTAGTTGATACAAATACATGTTTCTGACGCTCTATGTTTAAAGCTGAATATTTCAATAGTACAGTTAGGCTACTAACCAGGGGTGTCTACTATTTTTTCCGAATTTATTTTGGCTCCAAATGTATGTTCTGGTGTTTTTTCGTGTAACAATTTATCAGCTTTTTCTACATTATATGCATTTGGTGCTACAAAACAATAAGTTAATTTATTATTAAATTAAAGTATAAATTAAATAAATTAAAACAAAAATAAACTAACCAGGTGTATCTGAGGCGATTAATAGCTTTGCCTTTAATCCGAAGGTATACCTCGGCGATCTATTCTTCCTAATGGTATTATATCTGTTAGGTGCTAGATTTGTTAATAAAATAAATTTATATCATTAATTCTATAAGTATATATTAAGAGGATCTTACACGCGAAAGAAATATAAAATAAAATTTACTTAAAATCTTTGGACGTCTTTTCATATTCACTACTTTACTTAGATAACAAGTGTGTTATGTAATGGAACTATAACGAAAGAATAAAATGCAATTTTATTCAAATTAAAGGGTGTTTCAAATTTCGCGGTTTTTTTAAAGAATAATAAAACACATAATTTGCATTCACTTTTAAAAACTTTTTATTGGTAATCAGTTATGATATTTATATGCGAAAAATAATATCTGCAAAATGGCTTCCTCTTGCAGCTCTACATACATCCACTCTTTTGTTAAAATTTTCACTGACATTTTGACATAATTGAGCCTCTATCTCACCAATGACACGAATAATTTCATGTTTCAAAGCAGGAATTGATTGAGGATTGTTTTTATAAACCAGACTTTTTACATAACCTCAAAGAAAATAGTCTAACGGTGTCAAATCACATGATATTGGTGGCCAATTAACATCACCGTTTCTTGAGATTACACGTCCAGGAAATTTTTCTCTCAATAAATTAATTGATTCGTGTGCAAAGTGAGGTGTAGCGCCATCCTGTTGAAACCACATATCCTCTAGATCAATATTCATTAATTCAGGCCACAAAAATTCGGTTATCATCCGACGATATCGATCACATTGACAGTTACAGCTTCACCAGCAGCATTTTCAAAGAAGTAAGGTCCAATTACACCACCTGATCATAATGCACACCAAAACAGTAACTCATTTAGGATGCATAGATTTCTCATGAATAATTCGTGGATTTTCCTCACCTCAGATACGGCAATTTTGTTTATTAACATATCCACCATGTTCAAAATGTGCCTCATCGGAAAACATTATTTTTTGAGAAAAATCAGCTGGTTGTTCATTGATGAAATTGACAAATGAACGACGTTTTAAATGATCTAATGGCTTCGGTTCCTGTGTTATTTGAACCTTATATGCCTTCAGAGCTAAATCCTTGTGTAAAATACGCCATGTTATTGATCCACTAAGTCTAAGTTGTTGTGAACGTCGTCTAATGGACATTTTAGGATCTACAGCAACACTTTCACGAACTAAATCAATATTTTCTTGTGAACGGCCACTACGACTGTATTTTTCACTTTTTTGATCTTCCACGGAGCCGGTCTCTTGAAATTTTTTAATAATTCTACTAATAGTGCTTTCAGATGGATGATTATGTAATAAATTCACATAATTTTCTAAAAACTCTTTTCACAGAATGCTGATTTTCATAAAATAATTCAACAATTTGAACGCGTTGTTGTACCGTGTACGAAGCCATTTTTATAAATATCATTTATCACACTTTTTAAATGCCCACATATCCATCTTTATATTATATAACAGATCTTTTTCTATTTCTGTTATCAATGTATTGTTTATATAACTCCAGTTCTACAAGGTTTACTAATTCGAAATTTTAGAAAATGTATAATCATCCGAAACTCTTCAAAATTCCTCTTACTACCAACCTATATCTCCACTGTCTTGCAAATTTTGCTATTTTTGTTTATTTTCCAAAGATTTGGAACACAAATATTTTATATAACAGTTCTGACAGTTGCTCTTGCAATTTCTTTTGTTTACTGTTTTCTTAAAATACGCGTTACTGAAATATTTGCTTCCATTTTCAGTTTTCTCAAATATTTTATTGTTTCAGAGAAGTTTCTAATGTTTATATACCCAACATTTCCCCAAATTCCAACCTTATTTTTAGGAATATTTCCTTTTTTGAATATTTACTCATCGGCTGGTGTTTTTCTTATTCAGATTCATTACTTCTGTTTCTACTTTTTAAATGTTATTTATTCATCCCATTCTATCGGGTCCTTCTTTTTTCTTGGTTTATTTTTTTGGTTGTTTAAGTGTTTTTGTATTTCCACCATGACCAATTTCTTATTTAATTTATGGAACATAGCCCAAGCTAAATAGACGCATATCCCTGAATAAACGATTTAGTATTACATTTAACCCAAATTTTTAAATGTTCTAACCATTTTATAGTCAAAACAAAATATATAATATATAAATCAATTGTAAGGTCATTGTGTCGTTAATATTTTCAATTTTTAGTTATTTAAAAACAATTAAATTTCCGAGAAGGCTAAATTTCAGTTTGGGCAAAAGCACTCTGATTTAAGTAAATTTTTTCCGATATAAAGAAAAATAAAAATTGTAACTTTCGTTTAATAAAACAAAACAATGTGGTGCTAGATCCTCTTACATCAAACACTTCTAAAATTATCTTTTGTTACTAACTAAATTAGCAAAGTCACCCTATTAAATAGATTGTCAATAAACCAACCCGGGGTGTCCAGTGATTTTGTTAGTTCAGTTCTGGAACCAAAGGAATACCTAGGAGACGTACGAATGTCCTTTAAACTGTACGCATTCGGCGCTGGTTAGACAAAATTAGACAAAAATTATTATAACAAATCTACTTTCGTATTAACTTCAATTAATATACGTCATTACGACACGTCGACTTACCTGGAGTGTCACCGGGCTTCTCCTTGTTCGTCTTCAAGCCGAATGTGTACTTTGGGGCGGTGTCCTTGATAACCTTCTCCCCTTTGTCAGGATTGTAGTCACCAGGAGCAGGGAAATTGTCTGCTTTCGGATCTTTAGCTCGACTGTGTAGGCTTAAGGCTGGAGGAGTGTCTTTTCCTGTTAGCATAGATCTTCAATTAAGACGTGTAAAATGGTACTAATGTGATTTAATCTGATTTTTTCAGTGCCATCTTGAATGCGTAATAATAGTCAACTTTGTTTTTAATGCACGCCTAAATTTTATTTCCCTTAATCTGGTAAATTCATTTTTTTCTGAATAAAATGATGTTCATTTGGCGGGTAATTAATAAAAAAGAAATTCGCACTCTATATTGGCTGCTCCTAAAATCTTTAAGTATGCTGTGACAAACAATCAGAACGCAAAGTCATCGAATCATCAACCGGGAAGTCCGCATTTGTTATTTAAAGTTTTTTTATTTATTACACAACACTAATATAAAAGTGTAAAGAAACTGTTGAAATATTCCTGATGCTACGAATATTTAGCTGATCTTATCCACTTTTTGCATCTGCACATTGAAAACTCTACTTAGGAGGGTGTGTTTATTTACATTTTTTACCTGCTAATCCCCTTGCACTGACATATTGGTCGCTATTTGTGTAAATTAATATCATTAGACCCAGAAAAATTTCCTTAAAGCAAAAAACCACAGTGCCCATTAAAAAAAAATTGACTATCGTTAAATACTGCCATTTTGTAGAGTTTGTACAACCATTTCTCTACTTTTTTATTTATTGAAATCGGATAGTAAACAAGTTACGGGATAGGGCGTTTTTTTTACCGAACATCCCGTATATGCAATCACTAATACAATAACTACATCCTACCTTTTGCGCTCAATCCTGTAACGTTGTATTGGCCCGGTCCCGGTCCCAAACTTGCCATTCTGCCGTTATGTCTTGCACCAAAACTAAAAGCGGGCGCTCTTTCACTTCTCGATTCGTACGTTTTCTTCCCTACAATTGCGAAATAACATTTTTACAGTCACATTCATTCACATCATACACTGAACGCATATTAAAATAAAACACTGTCGATGTACGACCGGAAATAGCGACGCGTAGGCTTTTTTTGTTTTCGAGAGGTAAATCAGTTCAGCAGACCGTATAGGAGCTTAGTGAAATCAAAACTCGCACAACCAGTACTTATAAAACATTTTACTATACCTATATATGACGGTAAAGAGACAGAAGCTGGACCAGGGCCGTTGAATTCAGCAGCAATTTGACCGCGCCGTTTTGTGGGAGTCCATGGTCTCTGTTGGAAGCCGCCCATCTTTAATTTAATCTGTAAGAAGAAGAATCACTGTGCTACTTTTCTTATTTTAGTCATGCGAATAGAAAAAAGTCCAGTTAGAAACTTTAGATTTACGTTATTAAGGTCTTATATGCTTTCTTTAGATTGATTAATCACTACTCGATAGATTTTACAAGTGTCTGCGATACAGAAGGTAAAGATAAAACATTTGTAAAGTTTAAAATTTACGGTTTAGAAAGCTATTGATTATGCATGTAAATGGAATAAAATTCTTTGCCAATTAATTCATTAACACAATTTAAACATTTTTGCACTTTAAACAGAAAGTTAATTGGCACATCGGGAATCCGAATGTAAATACTTTTACACTCAAATAATTACAAAAGTTGAGTCGTAAATAGTTTGCATTTCACCATGTAAATGGTTTTAAACCTTAGATAATTTAACACGAGTTTAGAAAAAAAATATCCCGTTCAGTCTATACCGTGTGGTAGAAAAAATGAATCACCAAAAGTATATATTTTTAAAACAAATTTTGTATAAATTTTTACTGTCATTTATTATCAAAAATGACATAAAAAATAGGTTTATGTATAAAGGAAATACGAATATAGTTAGAAACAAACAATGAATAATCAGGAAAATTTGAAACAAAGCAAGGAGTTAAACAAGGATGCGTCCTGAGTCCGCTCCTATTCTTAACAGTACTGGAGGTCGCAATGAAAAAGGCCAAGGCACTGTGGGCTCCCCCATAATTCCAAAATATTTATGTTAATATTCTTGCGTGTGATTATGTCTGATACCCCATTACTACCTCTATTTAATGCAGGTATAAAAATTAACCCCGTGAAATGGGATCTTCAATTGCATTTCAGCATTTGAAGTGACCACAACCAGTATTAAAAACACTGTAATATTGGAAAAATCCAAGTGTAGTTTGGGAATTTAAAAAATATCATCCGCAAATGGATGGGTACATTTACGCATTAGAAGGGAAAACGAACTTTTAAAAGTATCAGCTACTGTTAGTAAAATAGAAAGAAATATTTGGTTGCGAACACAATCTAGGAAGGTAGAGCAAAATTTTCAAAAGTAAATATGCATAATCAACTGTACCATGTATAAAGTTAAATAAACTGCATGTCGATGACTTTTTTGTGGTGGATGTTCATTTGGATCGAAGTCTTTATGACTTGTCAAGGCCACGGTAGGAAGGGTGTGTGTTTGGTATTCATAAATCGCTTCATGACTTTTTTACTAACCCCTCCTCACCGGAAGTGGAGAAGTTAATTTATTACTCCTTAATGCTGAAGGACACGAGTGGTATCGATCATCACCGAGACGAGAACCGATTCAAACACCGCATCACCACAATAATAGTTCGAACTGTTGACTTCTCTAGAAGTGCTCTTACCACTGCGATATTCCGGTATTTTGGCACTTCATTAATAATATTTAATAACGACATATCATGTCTTAGCAAGATTTTGTGCAGTACGAATTCAAGAATTGGCGTTAAAAAACTCTCTAAAAACGTGTACAATATAAAATAAACGCCAGTCGTCTGTTTGGGTGTTCCAAGACGAAGAAGAGCAGATAAAAGTCATCTGTTCTCGAAGTATCGCCAAAAAGATGGTCACGACATTTCTCTAAAACAGGTCTTGTAGCAACAATTTCTCTACAAGATTGGTATACAAAAATTTGTTTGGCGCAAGTCATCGCAGAGCTTCGAAAAACCAATCCCAAACGACGAATCATCCTCCACGCAAGGCAATAGAATTTTTAACGCAACAAAACGTCGAATCGTTGGACTATCCTCCGTACAGTCCGGACCTAAGTCCCAACAATTTCTTTATCTTTCCGAAAATTAGTAACGGACTGCGTAGTCAAACGTTCCAGTCATCAGAAGGAGTAGCTGATGCCTTCAAAAAACGCAATTTTGACTGAACCAACAAACGAGTGGAACAACTGCTTCCAGAATTGGTTCGAGCGCATGCAAAAGTGCATTAATCTTCGTGGAGAATACTTCGAAAAGCAATGAAGTCTTTAAAAGCTATCTACTGTTTTGTTCCAGTTCTATAAGCAAAACTTAAAAGACAACCCGCGTATCTGATTAAGTATATTCGTCGACGACTTCGTGTGTACATATTTTGAAAGATGGTACATTAGTGGTAGAAGGAAACTGAAAAATTTGCATAATTATATGGTCTGATATTATTGTAAATGAAATAAATTTTGATATGATAGATATTGATTTATAATTAAATAAAGAACATATATTTCTACGCTTACAATGCTCCGAGATAATATAGTAGTTTTTAACGAAAGATTGATGAATTTAGCCAGTGGCAAAAAATAGTAAAACCATGAGTCTGACGTTTATTAATAGTCTGTTTACATGAGATATGCGTCATTTATTATTTTCGCTGTATCAGTGTATCAAAAGAAATAAAAATGTGTATTTTATGGAAGAATAATAATGTAACAAACTCTCCAGTCGCCTTAAATATATTCGTTTCTGATGTATTTTCATCGTAACGTTACTGAATATATTTATATTCGCGAAGACTGACGCGTCTTCATTTCACGTCATTGAGGGACCGTGCAGTACCAAGCACAACCAAGCTACGAAATGTGCAAGTTAAGCCAAATCAATTTTTAGTTTCTGTACCTATCCTTTATAGCGAGCAGGGACATTGCTACTCCACCTAACCTGAATCAATACATTCCCATAATATTTACAAACCGGTATGTATATGGTAGAAGTGTTCCGGTTAGATAATGTTGGAGGCATTATTAACTATAAATGATATACAATTTGTAACACGTAAATTGTATTTTTTACCTTCTTTGAACGGCAAATTAGTAGAGTTCGACAAGGTCTTGTTCAAGAGCAAAAAATTGTATTATTATTTCCGAGAAGAATAATTAGTTTAGGTATTTTTTTTCTTCAGTTGGAAACTGTTTAAATTTTAACACTTCTAAAAACGAATTAAAGTAAAAACTTAAAAACTATATGTACAGTCCCATCAATTAAATTAGGATAATAGATATTGGTAATGGCAGTTATATGTTCTACTTTAATAGTAAACATCTACATAAGCATTGCATTGGTATTTATTTATACAGTACCCAATTAAATTAGCTCCCTCCTACAATTTTAGAATTTTAAGGAAATAAAATCCAAACATATGGAATTTAAATGTATATTTCTATAATACACATGCTAGTATTACACATACATTGGAACATATAAGGGGTGATTCATTCGGAGGTATTTTTTTTTAAAAATTTAAAAAAATAAAAACCTCAATTTTATCGGATACTTTTCATGATCATACAAAAGAACCATCCTTGCCATTTATTTTTCAAAAATTATTTCCTTCATATGCTGACCGTAACTGCACCTAACATGGTCCATTCTGAAATTCCAATTTTTGATGACACGTTCAAGCGGTATTTGGCGAATAACGCGAGTAATGTTGGCTTCCAATTGCTCAATTGTAGCTGCCTTATCCACGCAGACTTTGGACTTTATGCAGACCCAAAGGAAAAAAGTCTAAAGGTGTGATATCATGTAATCTAAGAGGCCATTGCACAAGTACATTACATGATAATAATGTTCACCAATTTGTTCTCGCAATAAAGCTATGCTCTCGCGGGCTGTGTGGTAAGTAGCGCCGTCTTGTTGAAATCAAATGTCGTTGAGACAACAGGTTTCAATTTCAGGCAGCAAATAATCCGTTATCATGGCGTGATAACAACAATTTGACGTGTTTTGAGACGTCGGTTGATTATGAAGCCGTACAAGTTACAGTTGTTACAAGCTCTGCGTCCTCATGACAAATGGAAACGTGAAACGTGTAGCATTTTGTAACGAGATTCATGACGCTACTGACAATGATGACACTTGCGCACAACGCTTCGTGTTCAGTGATAAAGCGACTTTCCATGTTAGTAGTCTGGTAAACAAACACAATGTTCGAATTTGGGATCTACAGAACCCACATACAGCCATTGAACATGTACGAGATTCGCCTAAAATCAATGTGTTTTGTGCGATATCGCGACCATCTGTTTACGGCCCATTGTTCTTTGATGGAAACACGGTTAACGGTCAACAGTATCTCGCTATGTTACAAAACTGGTTGTTTCCGAGGCTGCACGAAGATAACTTCATTTTTCAACAAGACAGGGCATCCCCTCACTGGAGTCGCCAAGTGCGTGAATAACTGAATGAAAGTCTATCGAATCGTTGGATTGGTCATCAAGGAGCTGGCGACTTAGCATGTCTCAGATTGACTCCACGGTCACCGGATTTGACACCCTATGACTTCTTGCTGTGGGGTTTCGTTAAAGACAACGTTTATGTACCACCACTCCCACAGAACCTGGAAGAGTTGAAGAACCGGATCCGTACTGCCATAACATCAGTGACGAAGGACATGCTTGCCCGAGTATGGGAGGAATTTGGGTATCAATGTGATATTGTTCGTGTCGCTGATGGAGGACATATTGAACATCTGTGATCTGTGCTTGAGAGGTTCGTAAATATGTGTGTAAAGTTTCATATTCGTATGTCTTAAAGTTTAATAAATATATGCATTCGAAATACGTATGTTCTTTTTGAAACAGCCTGTATAATATTCATTAATCCTAAGATTTGTAAAAGAGAATTTGCTAAAAATGTTGCAAGTTCATATGTAGGAGTTTGTATTTATGATACTATAGGTCTATTTACGTATATTATACGCTAATAGTCTACATCTGTTAAAGAAATGTGAATATTTATATTTCCGACAGAGTACAATGTGTATTTAAAATTTATTATTCATCATAACTGAGACATGGTCTAATTTAATTAACAGATACTCTATAATGTGTGTAATTTTCCTTCATTTTGAACGTCCATCCTGTGTAAAAATTACATTATTGTCTTTCATCGCTTTCATCTCTAAATTTCTAAATAAAATATCCTAATTCCAATTTCTATGTCTCTCTTTTGCTTAGTAAATCATCTATAATTATGTTAATGCTTTATTTATTAAATCAATAAAAGAATGTCAGGGTCTTTATTTCATTCATTCTCTCAAGTTTCGTGTGAAAACAATTGTTCCGTTTCCACGAGCACATATTCAAACTTACTTTATAGGTTAGCTGGTCACAAAAATACGTAATAATTATTTTAAACTTCCAATTATACGTTTCTCCTGCAGTTTCTTATAAAACAACAGAATACATTTAAGACTGTATCGTAAGATCTTTAAATATTAGAGATAATTTCTGGTAAGTGAAATTACGTAGAAAGTCTATCGCGTTCTACTTATAACGATGCGTAACGAATAAAAGAAAATTGGGTGTACTGTTAAGGAAATCATAGCGAGTCAATTAGAAAAAAAAATCATAATGATTCTCTTTCACGAAGAATACGAATACGTTATTAATGTAGTAATTTATCATGTCAATACTAAATGACTTTCAATTAATTTTCTTGATTGATTCACTTTAATAGGTTTATTATTAGATTTGTTATAAAAAGTTGTAAAAAATAGTTCTTAATATTATTAGTAGTCAATCTAAACACACTGGATTGTCGGAAAAATCAATAATAATATAGCAAAAAAGGCAATTGATTATACATTGCCTATTTTCTTTGGTAATTTTTCGCCACATTTTAAAAAACGACATACTTTATCGGCGATTAGCTTTACAACATGCTGACTCACAATCTTGACTAATTCAGCGTTATATTACCCAGACACTTTGAAGAGAATGAAACAAATAGAAGTCTAAAAGTACAAGTTCCACAGAATGGTTGTAGGTGTGATAGTACATCCCATTCAAAATCCAATAATTTTTGGTGATGATGAAAAACCAATCTTTTACGATTAACGAGACGTTGCTGGATTTTGGATTTGTTCAAACAGTTCAACCGTCTACAACGAACTAATTGTTTCATTTCTGGGTAGGAGCTCAAAAAGTACACCTTTAAAATTCCATCAGAAATGTCTACCTTCGAAGATGTTTGAGGTGAATATTCTTGTTAACAATGCATTTATCATTGCCAATTATTAGTTGTTTCAAGAAACCCAAACCATTTTCAAGTGCCAATTTATACTAACCGACTCGTAGCCATAACCATCTAGAAGCATGGGGAATACAGAATTCCATGCTCATGTAGTGGTCATGTAGTAATCTGTATATCACTTGCCGAATACAGATTGAAAACCAGACACCAAATTCAATTTAACTCGAACCAGATACCAATTTTGCAAAACACCATTCACCACCATTCACTGGACCAATGGTGGTAGGTATGATAATACGTCCCATCCAAAATCCAATTTTTGGTGGTGATGAAACACTACTCTTTTGCAATTAGCGATCTATGGGCGTTTCTGAATGATAGATTCATTCAAACGGTCCAATTGCCGACAGTATACATTTAAATTCTTTCATTCTTTGGTAGGAACTTTAAAAGTACAACACCTTAAAAATTCCACCATAAATATCTGCATTCGATGAAGTTTGAGATGAATGTCATTGTAGACACATTGTAGATACACTTTTGTTTCAAAACATTAAAACCATTTTCATCCACACTATCGGACTTGTAATCGTGGTCATCTAGAAATAGTGAGATAGTACGTACAAAGCGAAACTGAATTTTCTGACATTCGGGTTGTTGAACACGACCATTTTGTTGGGATATTGTGTGGTCAGTCAGGTCTGCACTTGCCGAACGCAGATTGGAAATAGGACACCAAGCAGAGCTTTGGCGCTTGGTATCTGGATTATATTTAAAACACTACATCTCATCACCAGAGTTACAGTAGAATATCTGAAGTTTTCGTCCTTTGTTGAATCTTTAATCACGTCTGTAGGATGTTGAATTCAGTTAGCTTGTGGGATACAAACCCTAGCACAAATCTTTCTCAGTCCCAAATGCTGTGTCAAAATTTAATGAATGTTTAGAAATATGTTACGATGTTACTTTCCGTAACCACAGATTTTTTGCACCAAGATGTTCATCGTCATTTATGTCCGTACGATCGCCTTTAAATCGTTTATACCACTCATAGGCACTCGTACGGGATAAACACGCATCACCATACACTTGTTTCATCAAATTAAACGTTTCAGTAAAGTATTTACCGAATTTAAAACAGAACTTGATATTTGTTTTTAATTCAAAATTCATTTTTCGACCAATGCCAAGTACACACTGCTACTTTATGCACAGTTTCTCTGCTTCTAATGATGCAAATATCATGATATTTTGACATAACGTTGGTGAAAGATCTACCTTACCGACGCATATTTTCTTAATAGATGGCGCCACTAAGAATTACTATTTAAAAAAGTTTTCTCTGCGACAGACTATGTATTACCGCTTGACGAAAATTTTAAAGCCACAGATGGTAAAAGCTCGGACCATGAATTTGATCACCACTACTTTTATTTTATTATGTTATATATATGTTATGTTATATATATAAGCGTAGAATTAGTACACTTCGCATTTATCATCATTATATAATTACTAGACAAATATTATTGTATCATGTTAATTAAAAAATTTATTACTTAAAACATGAACGGTTAAAATATCTTCTATTGATTTTTTCGACCAGTTATTCAACAATTTAATCTAAGTCCTTGACCTAAATAACTGAGTCTTATCTCTGTTTTTAGTAATTTAAAGTTTTTATTGAAAATTAATAAAATATTCACAGCGATTTTATATCTTTGCAAGGATTACTTCAACAACTATGATATATGAGCAAAACGAGAACGTTCCCTGCGAAAAACCTAATTATGCTAACAAAATTCAATACCAAAAAAAGAACTAATGAGTTGAATCTTCTTAACCTCTCGGAGCAAGGTTGATGTACCAGTGCAGAATATGCAATATTTATTTATAAACATTACGTTCACATAACGAGAAACAACTGACGTGTTTTAAGTGGTTTGCCGACTTTAGACAGTTTTTTATGCCTGTAAAAGTTGTAGCGCACGTTTGTCTATCTATTTTTAGTCATTACGTGAAATTAGTTACAGGTGTTTTTCAAAATTGTGTTTGTATGTTTTATTTACTTTTAAAAAGAACACTAAACGAATCACATACTAATATAAAGTTGATTCTAGATCAACACTTACGAATTTAACGCTAGGAAGTGTTACATTGTTTTAATAAAAATGTTTTAAATAATGGAAGTTATACATTCAATTATATACGCGAACCCATAAACAGGAAGTGCAAGTAATCTAAAAAATAAAAAGCCCTTAATTTTAGTGTTTGTATGCTATTAGATACTTATTTCGATAACTAAGTTGCTATCTTCGGTAGAAAATAAACATTATAAATAATAGTAAATTTATTATTTAAACATTTTTGTTTTTGAAAGTGATTATATATTAACAATTGCTTGTGTGCTGGCATTTTTAAAGGTCCCAACAATAATCCTGATGTTTAAATTTATCTAACTATTTTGGTTTAATCCTCGGAGAATAGAAAACTTTTGAATGTGTAAATGAATTATCTCCAAGATTTGAATGGTTTCAGTATAAAAAGTAGTGAATTTGTATTCTGCTAGTTCAGTTTTACGTACTGCAAAGGCTAAATTCGAAACTTTTTATTTTGACCCGCAAAATTTGGTATTTATCGAAAGTTATTATTATATCAACATTTGTTCGTTTGCTGGCATTTTCGAAGGTCCAAAAAACGATTCTGATGTCTAAATTGTTCTAACTTTTTTGACTTAATTTCCAGAGAATAGGAAACTCGAGTAATGATGTCAAAATGTGAACTTCTGAATGCGTAAATGAATTATTTCCAAGATTTGAATGGTTTCAGTATAAAAAGTAGTGAATTTGTATTCTGCTAGCTCAGAACTTTTACTTTATGTATTGCAAGGGCAAAATTCGAAACTTTTTATTTTGACGAAAATCTCAATTTTTTCAAAAATTTGTATTTTTCGAAAGTGATTATAATATATTAACAAATGTTCGTGTGCTGGCATTTTTCAAGGTCCAAAAAACGATTTTGAAGTCTAAATTTATCTAACTTTTTTTGGCTTAATCCTCAGAGAATAGAAAACTTGAGAAATCATGTAAAAATGTCAACTTTTGAATGTGTAAATGGGTTATTTCCAAAATATGAATGGTTTCAGTATATGAAGTAGTGAATTTGTATTCTGCTACATCAGAACTACTGTTCTACGTCCTGCAAAGGCGAAATTCGAAACTTTGTTTTGACGAAGATCTCAATTTATTTTTGCGAGTGTACTCCTAAACACTCGCAAAAATGAACGGTGTTTCGTGTTTTTTGTGTAATTTTATCGCGGACCCATGTTCAACACTATGTTTATTTTCTGAAGATGAGAATAAATATTAGTTTTGTAATTAGTTTTTTGCCTTTTCCATTATTCACTTAGCTAGTCTCCAGGGTGAATCGTGAAAAATGTGAAATTATTTTTTTTAATTCTGTAATATATGAATAGTTCCAAAAATTTAAATTACAAAATCTTCTAAACATATAAAAACTCTAAATCTGTCATCGTAGTGAATTATGATCAGTCATATTAATAAGGAGACGACAAAGATCGCCTGTATTCACTCACATAGTTAAATAAGCATAAGTAGAGAAAAAAGTTGACGTGACAGAAGAAGACTAACTACAGTTTTGAAATCAACACACCTATTTGACTTTAAAACAGTTGAAAAATCGAACAAAAATTGTGTTAAAAATTGTTCCCCGGTGTACTATACGAACCCAGCGGGGCGTGGATAGTTCCTAAGTAGAAGAAAAGTAAGATTGCTGCTGCAGAACTGAAATTTTTAAGGAACGTGTGTTGTAAGTTTTAATATACAATTAAAAACAAATTAATAATTATTATAGTTTTTTACATGAATATTAAACGGTCTTTCGTTTTAAATAAAATTTTATTTCCATAGTACAAACTTTGTATTGTTCATACCACTTACCCCTCATCATCCCCCTCTTAAAAGAAAACATCATGTCATATTACACATATCAGTTTCGAAATAAATATTACAACCAATATTTATTAATAATACAATATATCATACATATGCATGTACACATGTAAATATTTTTAAAGAAAATATTTTCATTCCATACACCAAAAATGGAAATAATGTCATAAAGGTCATTTCAATGCAGTAATTTACTTCAATTGCGCCTACTCTTTCTTTCTCTACATAAATGAAGATAATGAGCGCTTTTTTTCAACATGAATATTGACGTTTACGCGGTTCCATTTATTTGTATTTCATTGAGTTCGTTCTACTTTTCAATAAATTACGCAGCACGGATAATCGATAGAATCTATATAAAGAAGTTGTTCTAGAGCTTTTATTACACGCTATAAAATACGATAATGGTTATCAATTATACTTTCATAAAAATGAATTTAAGTAGTAATACGAGCGTATCCGTTAATATTTCGGGAATAGCAAACAAAAAAACATTTTTTTTAACAAAAATAGTTTTATTGCTTTTCAAAATATTCTCCTTGAAAATCAATGCACACTTGCATTCGTTTAAACCAATCCGAAAAGCATTGATGCCACTGTGAAGACGGTATCTCCAAAATATGAGTTTTGAATGTCTCAACTGCCTCTTCCGGCGTAGAAAACCGTTGACCACGACGTTTATTCTTCACGCGTGGGAACAAAAAGAAAACACAGGATGCTAGATTAGGGCTGCACGGCGGATGGCTCATCGATTCAATCCTATCAGGTCAACTTTAATGGAGACTGTGGTTGACTGAATTAATCACTAAAGATTAATAAAACCCCTTTTCACAATAATATTCGTATTCTGTATACGCATTTCGATAACAAAAGTTGTCAACATCAGAAAATACTATCTGTAATTAATTATCTGTTGATGATGATAATTAGTTGCCGAAACACGTATACCGAATACGTATTTGGATATACAAACACTACTGGATTATTTTCTTTGGGGCTATATCAAAGCACAAGTTTATCCCGGCAATTCGCAGAATTTAGATCAGTTAGAAGTCAATATTCGTCAAGCTCTCACCGACTTACGGCCGCAAAATGTTAGACAAGCTGATGATAAGTTGAAGCGATCTGATGGGTGAGTGTAAACGAAACCGTGGTGGATATTTGAACGTTATCTTGTTCCTAACATAACTACATTGTCGAAGCTTCAAATAAAGCAAAAACTCAATTGACATGTCAAACTGTTGTTGTTTTATTTAAAATTAAATTCTCATTACTCTTGGAAGACCTTTTACATAGGTTTATAAGAAATCACTAATCAAAACTAAATAAATGTGAGTAAAAATTTTAAAGGAAATTGTGTGTTCAATTTAAAAATTACTTACATATTTGTGTTCATACACCGTAATTTTTGTAATGTCAAAAATTAGACTTTTTAACTGTCAAGTGAGAAATTGGATAACTACAATTGCAAAAATGAAGCAATCAACCTAATCCCAGGCCCAGTAACGCTTAACCATACCATGCATTACTGTACCTTTGACTGGGCCTCTGTACTTTTCAAAGAGACAATAAACCAGTATTAATATAAATATGTAATTGAAACTGTTCTGGTGTCCATTATTATTCTACTAGGTTCAGAGGAAAAATCTTTTTATGTTTATGCAAGATGGGATTTTGTGCCATATGGTGGAATCGGTCCAGAATGTTTTTCGTGATTTCACTACCTTGGAAATTGATTGGGTTTTAATCCAATCGAGAATGTTTGGAATCCAAATTTAAGTGTTTTAAAAGTAAGTATTGAAAAAACCTGGAAAGGAAACAGAAAGTCGCAAAACATCGTAAAAGCCTAACAGTAAGCCTGAGCGAAAATTCAAGAGGTCATTCAAACTAACCAAAATATTGAAACGACTATATCTTACAGTTGTTAAATATGTCTGATATTTTTACATATGTGTTCAAATCTATACTAGCATATGTGATATAGAAGCTTTAAATTTCGTGTGTTCGGAATTTAGTTAAAACTCTAAAATTGTAGGGTGGACTAAATTAATTACGATCTTATCTAAAAAAAAACAGTATGTGTATATCTAACACGTGTAGAAGTTTTAATGATATAAAACAAAGAACTAGAAAGTTTTACAATATGACGCAACAATGAATCGTAGGAAGCTGCTTGTTGCTGCATGTTGAGACATGTTCATACGTGCATAGTAGCAGCCGCGCCATGTCGATGCGCTCAGTTATTCATTAGCAGTGAGAGTGGAAAGTGCTTGCGATGACATCGTGGTCGCGAAATGAGATAAGGGCGTTATAATTTCGTGCGTGGTTTAAATATAGACCAGTGCTTCGAAGAAATGACTTGCACTAGGTGATATTTGTCCACGTCGCACAACGATATTCAGGTGGTATAGAGAATTCTAAAGGGGAAATTTAACTGTGGAGGATGCTGAGAGGCCGGGAAGGCCACGAACGTCAGTTACGGAGGAAAACGTTACTACTGTGAGGAAAATGCATCGCGGGGACAGGCGAGTGATCTACTAACAGATAGATACTTCAAGCCTAAATGCACCAGCAACTCGTTTGATTCTGCATGATCATTTGCACGTGAGGAAACTTTGTTCTCTCTGGATGCCGCAGCGACTGACTGAAGAGCAGATGACACGACGTGTGACTTGGTGCCGGGAAATGCTAAAAAAAGCTTAATGAAGGACAATCTCGGTATGTGAACAATATCGTGACAGGTGACGAGACTTAGCTGTACTATTACTTTGTGCCGACCAAAGCTCTAAACAAAGTTTTGGTCTTTGATGATGAGGACACACCCATAGTTATCAGAAAATCCCGATCTGTAAAGAAGAAAATGAAGTCACAGTTAAATGAACAGTGCCTGCCTAAAGTCGTTGGATCTATGAAGAACCTGCGGCTAAAGTCAAGAATGGATACGTGGTTCCTCCATCACGATAATGCTCCAGCTCATGGCGCCAAAGCCTGCACCGAATATTTGAACACGACAAGATTGAAACTTCTCGAGCACCCTCCCTAAAGTCCAGAGCTCGCTCCCTGCGACTTTGCACTGTTCCCGCATGTTAAAATGAAGCCAAAAGGAAGGCGGTTCTCCAGAGAGGACCTTCTGTGGGCTCGGGACAACGAGTATGCTTTACTCCCTAGTGAAACTTGGCAGAACTGGTTTAAAGATTGGTTTTGGAGGATGGAGAGGTGTATTGAGTGTAGAGGAAATTACTTTGAAAAAACTAAATAAACGGAGCTGTATTGCAAAACTTTCCTAGTACCCTTTGTAGTAAATACTGGAGGATGTCATCAAAAATTTTGAATGGAGAATATTAAGACGCATTAACCAGAAATAGCGACATTTTCAACGTTTATCTTTGAACCAATGAAATAAATTTGAGTTTCCTGTTATTTGTTTAACATATTTAAAATATTTGAAATATTCAGAGTATATCAAAGACAACTAGAATTATTCAATTGAATCATTATATTAAATTTAATCGCCAATTAAGTTCAAAATTAAACCAAATATTTTAACTTTTAATTATTATTTGTTGATTTATATTTATATTAAAGAAAAAATATCAAATTTCTTATAAAACTCACATTCCTATACGTATATGTTATGTGCATACATATGTATGTATATACATACATACATACATGTGTATGTATTATGTATGTATAATACCTACATACATTTTTCTATTGAAATTACAAAATTTCAAACACGTGTGTATTTATGTATGTAAGTATGTATTAAATTTCTTTGAATCGTGATATAGTTATTATATTGCGCCGATTTGGTGACTGCTTCGTAACATGCTGATAATATAAAATTTTGTAATTGGTAATGGAATTTTTTGCAACAAATGATACTTCAAAATGCAATATTTAATAAGTGAAAGCTTTACATAAAAATACTATTGAGAGCAAAGTTATTTGTTGCTCTGTAAAAATTCTAAACTAAATTAATACAGTACTTAGTAATTAAATTTGTCCGCCAAACTATTTTGAAGTTTTAACGAAATCAAAGCCAAATAAATGGCTGTCCCAAAATTAAGGCAAGATTTGAATTAAATAGAAAACACAGTTTTTACTATTTTGATTGTTATTTTTTTATTGACTCATAAAGTACATAGGATAGGGTTATTTATAGAATAACACATCGGGCAAATGGCCTCCACGGCTTTGCAGCACATACGCACTCGTTTGTCGAAATTTTCCATGACCATTATGCATAAATGTGGCTGAATTTCGTTGATGCAGCGTTGAATCTACTCCTTTAATGCACGGGTGGTTCTGGGCTTGTTGACATAGATCTGTGATTTCAAATAACCCCATAAATAGAAATCTAATGGTATTAAATCACACGATCTAGGGGGCCAATTCTGATCACCGAAACGAGAGAGTACACGACCTGGAAATGTCTCATGCAGTAATTGAATTGTTTCACGGGCTGTATGGCATGTGGCATCGTCTTGTTGAAACCACATCAATATCATCCAATTTCGGCAGAAAGAACTGTGTTATCGTGTCGCGATATTGAGCACCAGTAACAGTCACTGCTTGACCAGCCTCATTTTAAAAAGAGAATAGTCCAATTATGCCTGCAGCCCAAAATCCACACCAAACAGTGACACGTTGTGGATGCATTTATTTTTCGACAATCACATGTGGTTTCTCAGAACCCCAAAAGCGGCAATTTTGGCGATTATCAAAGCCATAAAGGTGAAAATGTGCTTAATCGCTTAGGATGATTTTGCTCGAAAAATCAGCATGCATTTGATGATGTTCAATAATCCACTCAACGAACTCTCTTCGCTGTACATGGTCATTAGGCTTCAGTTGTTGTGCTAATTGAATTTTGTAAGCATGGAGACACAGTCTTTAATGAGTGTACGCTGTAGAGAGCTTCTTGAAATTTGCAATTCTTGTCCACGACGCCGAATTGAGGTTCCTGGACTGTCACCGACATTCTCACGCACTGCTTCGATATTGACATTTGAACGGCTTGTTTTTGGACGACCAGTGTGTTTGGCGTCTCCAACGGATGTTTTATTCCATTTTATATGGAAGATTTAATGACAGCCCACGTATGAGATATTAAACTAAAAAGTGTAAATACGTTGTTACAAACACACTCTTCAAGGATTTAATTACCCGACATTGTAAGCATTTTATACTAAATTTAAGCTGAAACGATATTATATCGTAAGGCCCAATGTACGGCAAAGAGGGCGTATAACATTAATGTGTCGCATTACTGACATTTTTTGGAATCTTGTATTACTGATATGTAGCTGTTTAGTTGCTTTGTTTAGAGTTTCAATGATTTCTTTTTCTCCTGCCTTATGTTTTGCATTTAAGATTATTTTATTTGTTTATATTGGTTAATGTTTTTGTCTTGTAATTGTGAGATCCTGTTGGACAATAAAGATTTATTTATTATTGTTAAAAGGATCATGCTAGTAGTAGCCTTATAAAAAGAAACAGATCTAAATATTTTAAATAATTAAATTTATTTTATAATTTTTAAGGTCACAGCAAAACAACACTCTCACAATTAGAAAAATATAAAACGTACCAAAAAAGCATTTACACATCCAATTTATTGACTCAATTAATTGAGATCACGGTTTAAGTTGCTGCAAGAATACTCTAGTTGAACAAAACATGTATATAAGTAGTAAGCTTTCAAGGCGAAAATAAGCAACATAAATATTCAAGATTACATCATCACGTAATAAATAGCGGTAAGGAGTTTTTAATGAATCCCTTATTGCTAACTTACTCTTGCTGAAGCGCATACAGAAATTTTCTACGTATCGACGTGTTGATGCATTTTTATGATCACTACATTTAAAGATTTCTTTTATATTTTAAAATAAATTCATTATAGTTTGAATATGCTTGAATAGACATGTAAATTCGCGATGGTCGCCTTTTCGTTCTGAAGTATACTGTTATTTATACGGGGCATGTTTCTTAAGCAGACAACGTTTTTAAATGTGGCCGCTGCAACTCTGCGGTCGTTCCGCTCATGCCCGCTAATTATATACATCCGTTGGTTAGTCACAGACGCCAGTACGAAAGCATTCGTTCGTCTTTACGTTTTTCATGGGCGTATTTAAAATGCCCTGGATAATGGAAAAGCCCGCCGATTGTAAAATACGTGTTGTAATTCGTTTTCAGCATACAAAATGTTTAGTTATAAGTTGTCATCGTCAGCAGAACGTTTTCTGCTGATGATATCAATTTAGTTGTCGTAATGCGTATTCAGAATATGAACAATTATGCAGAAAGGATTTTTACTTTTTTTTGGTTAATTAAATTAACTACAGTCTCGAACAAAATTTACTAAATTGCATAATGAGTAGGCTCTGTGCGTGATCAAATCTTCCAAGAGTAAGATCGTGTGGCGTCTCCTTTATGAATTCAGGCAAAAGTTTGAATTATTTGATCATTTAAAATTAAGGTTTCCGTATCTAATCATAAGTTCTTCATATTCTTGAAACATAAAAAATAAATGTTTTAAAATATTGTCATTTATTTCGACATTAACATAGCTATGTTAAAAGCATTGCTACAAACGGCTGCGAACAAATGTTACCCGCAGGGTACCTTTCTTAATGTTACGATAAAGCAGAATACTCAAAACAAAAATAAACTATATAATAGTTACATTATAACCTTTTCTTATTAAGTAAATTAATATTTAATGCTACCGCTTCTAGCCTTTATTACAGCATTATTTCTTCGAAAACAAGTTGGTTAAATAAGCAGCCATTCCTGAAATTCTGTCCATTTGAGCGCTTCTTTGGAGATATGGTTATGTTTGCGAATCCTTTCCTCAAAAATATGCCAGAAATTCTCAATAGTCGAGAGATTGGAAGATTGTGGGGGCCGATCCAAAAAGTTCACTTAATTCTCATCAACCGTTGTCTTGTTGAAAATAATAATCGTCTGAATTGATATCGTAAAATTATACATTAGATTTTGAAGAATCTTTTCCAACATGTCGATATAGCGCAGCCCATTTAAGCGTCCATCTTCTTCGACACACTGTACAGTCATACACATCTAAATCATAATGATTCCACCATCTTGTTTAACAATGGGTGTAAAACATTCTGGTAGAAATACCACCCCCCTGACCTCCCACGAATGTAAGTGACTCCGAAAAGGCTGTACATCAGCAGTGAATAGTCGAAGAGCTTTAGATTTTGAATATTTCCATTTCAGTGTAAAAACAACGACTCCAAATTCTATTGTGCTTATTACAAGGCTTATGGGATATTTTTAAGTACTTACGTCAATATTTAGATTCATCAGACCAAATTACTTTGACCTAGTCATCCATATTGCAGTATCGATTGTTTTTTGCCCACGTAAGACTCTGTTTACGCTTGGTGAGCAAAAGCTTGTGTCGCGATTTCCGGGAACGTAAATTCGCTACAATCAACCGCTTTCTAACTGTTATAGTCTCTGTATCTACCCTGGAGCGCGATTCGCTGTGCTTCCCGATCTTCCCGAACAATTATAACACGTTTTCTGTTTCTTTTACATAAATTATGATACCCGCCAGTCGTTTGGTAATGGTCGATTGTATTTTGCACTGCACAACAAGAACACTTTATTGTCTTAGCAATTTTTATTTGGGATAATCCATGCTTATGTAATAAAGTTATTTGGCCTCGTAAAGCCACAGATAATTGTGGCTTTTGGCATATTCCTTTTGTATACGTACACGCATAAACTAACAAAATAAAATAATCACCCTAAAATAATTTTTAAAGTCGACAAACGATTTTTTCTTCTGTATATATAATATCGTATACTACGAAATATAAAAATCCGAAATTCAATTTTACGTTTTCTAGGAATTTCTACTTTAAATACTGTTAGTAACAATTTCACAAATTTTTCCGATAAGCCTCATCTCGGAACTACTACCTGCTTTGTGAAACACCTGTTCTTTTGAGGTGCCTATAACCCGTAGCTGTAACGTAGCTGTATCTTAAAATAATATTACGTACTTCAACATTTAAATTGTTGAGAAAATGTTTTAAATTTTTTAGCTTTCAATTTGTAATTTTTCAAGCTAATTATAATTTTTTTTATGAAGATAATTCCATAATTACCAAAATTATCAGTTAATAAGTATATAATCGGTAATAACATTAAGTTTACAGAACTTTATACGATGGAAAGTAAATATTTACAAAATAATCTAAATAAATTTGAATATAAAAACAACAATAATTTAAAAATCGAAACATGTGCGCTACTTCTCCCTAGCGCTCTTGACCATCACAATAAAAAAAAAGGTTACGCGTGGCCTAGTTATAACAATTGCACTACATATGAATAAACGTATAAGGACCGCTTCAAAAGCTGAACGAAGCAAGGTTATTCCATTAAAGAATATAAAGGACTTTCAAAATAGTTTCAGTAAGCTTAACTCACCTGTTTCTTCTATTTGCTATCCTGACGAAATTTAAGGCACAATATTTTTTATTTATTTACAGATTTAATATACTTTGACACTACTGCAAACCTTCGCCGTCGTTTCAAAAATTGTATTAACACGGTCTACGGTAAAATCGGAGATTTTAGATTTCGATTCGCCTACTGTTCGGCGCAAGCGTTATTGGTCCCTACTACTGGGGGATTCCGGGGCCAACCTGTTGATTTGTCCGTGACCATTTATGTGTATTGTAACTCCTACGCGAAATATGTTATTTACATGTGCACATGTCTATACACATAACTCAATCATGTACTTTTTCTTACTGGACTATGTATCGATTTATATTAGATCTAAAATAAGATATAAACCGTATTTTTAATCATTTATCAATGAGATATAAATTGCAAATCGTCAATTTATACATTTCATTTAGATTATACACATTACATATGTTCATGATTATTAATTATTTTGTTTTGTAAATTAGCAAATTCGTCATCGTCCCATTTCCTCAGTCACCGAAATATTGCATTCTATTACATTAGGATCGTAACTAATCATATATTTCTTAAAATTTTTATATCAATTGCATTAGTTAATACAATTTTCAACACTAGAACTAGAATGGGTGTTAAAAAATTCCAATTTTAACTGCTTTCTTTACAACGTACAAATAATGCAGGAATTTTTTTAAATTTCTGCTCGCGACGAGAATGTGTGTTCTTTTTTAAAATTACGTCAGTATATGTGTTCCAATATTCACTTACAGCATTTGAATTAGGACTACCCTGGTGTATCAAAAAACTTATACACAAAGCCGTTTGTATTTAGATATGTAATCAGAGTTGGGATATCTTCCAGCGCGCCAGGTTCGTACTGAGTACGCGGCGCCCTCACCAGTGTAATGTAATAAAACTGTAATGTTTGGAATAAATGATAAACGCGACTGTAAAAATCATATAAAGAGTGTACAACACCAAAATAGTAAAAAACGTGCCACTGAAAAATTTCGTGCCACCAAAAATGCAATTTATATTTGATTTACTGTCCACGATTATCGTCTGTGATTTGAGACTTCATCTATTCGATAAGCAATCGTTTCATGACTTCTGGAATAAATACAATCCCAACTGAAGGCTACTATCCTTCAGCGTTACAAAGTCATGTGCCAATGTGCGACATCGAAAACATGATCAAAACTGTAGTAAAATATAAACAGCTATGGTTATGTGTGGACGAAACGACAGATCGAAAAAATATTCTATTTTGAATATTATAGTGCGTGTTCTAGATCCTGTTAACACGACTTTTCCCATTATATTAGCTATTATAAAGACAGTGAAGGTACACTAAAAAAATGTCAACTTTCAACTGACCAATTGTATTGTTTAGATTTTAAAAACTTTTTCATGAACAATTCCATCGATGTATATTGGTCGTCATGGAAGACAATTACATCATACAATCTCACATCACGAAAATTTTTATTTTGAGAAACAGACTTCCTTTTCTGAAATCGCTTCCAATTCTTAATAGTAACGTTTAAGGTCCTAGAACTTGAATAAAAACCGTTACTTAAGTTCTATCATCTGTAAAACATTTTCTAAGCGGTAGAGATTGTATAGAATATATTGTGGCGTTCATTTCAAACAAACTTTTGAAAAAACTCCAATAAGAAACATATGCATACCAAATACTTTTAGAAAGTGATTTTAATCCCACCTTGTATAGCGTAATATAAAAGTTCTTAACGAAAAAATTTGAAATAACTTCCATTTTACACTAGCACCTATTGAGCAATATAAATGCCAGTATTCATTCTTTAAAAATTGCAAAGTATGTGATAATATAAAACAAGCGCTTGGTATTTAAAGATTTAAATTATTCAGTACTTAAATTGTGGGCGTTGTGCTGTTGTTATAAAATCTCGACCTTCTAAATATAACGGAATGTTACAATCTACATTTTAATGTTTGCAAGTGACCCATCTGGTGCTTCAATGGAAGATATCTCCTTTGTAAAGATATTAAAGAAAAAAATATTATTGTAAAGTAACTTACTGTTTACTAAAATTATTCACTTGCATTCAGAATCTCCCGTTTTTTTACTGTACGACGTTATATTCTTTTAATATATTGACAATAATATATAAGCTGAATGTACAGAATGAATTTAAATTAATTTAAATCTTTTTAAATACATAATCTACTTTTTATACATTTTTTTTAAATAATTTGTTAATATACGTAATGCTTTTAATACCATTTAACTCATACAATTACTATATTTATAGAGTTGGGATATTTTTCCCGCAGGCCAGGATCGTAAGAAGGCGCGTATACGATCAAACGAGTAACCTTGCGATGCATACGCTATTTATATCACTTACATTTTATTTTATAAATAACATATATTACTCACAGCCGTTGCTGCATAGAGCAAAATGGATAAGACTGGCAAAATGTCTGCAGCATGACGTAAGATTTCACATTTGTCTCGGAGAGCAACAGTGGCCGGGCTGAAAAGTTGTTCTTATATTTAGGAAGACTTCGGGTTTCATAATTAGAATGACCAGATCCTTCTCATCAATTGACAGCATATTGCAATACTATTTTTCCTTTGTTGGGTCCAAACTTGAATAAGCGTCGTCTGTGTCATCATCTCTTTATAAAACACATATCTATGTACTGGAATTAATGCAAAGACACTTTCTAAAGTACCTTTGCTTTTGTGAGTCTGGGAACTATCCTCCTAGGAGCTACAGTCATATTAGTTTATTGACTATCTCAAACATAGAACCATTAGAGCTTCGTAGAAACTACAATGACGCAAAATTTCTTTATCTTCTTCACAATAGAATTGGCTCATCTGAAATTCTTTTTGGTTCCTAAGCAAGCAACTAGACTTGCAAACATTGTTCGTCTGTTACCTCTAAGGACAAGTGTACTAATTATATCGTCTATTTACAAAATATGTTACTATTTGAACAACTAACCGTCTATGGATATAAACTAGTATATATTCCACTACTAACAATGCTTGATCAATGTACATTACAATAACTTTTCTGTAGTCTATGAGTGTAGTTGTATTTTTTATATGCTTGTGGGTACATATGTATGATGTGTAATTACTAAAAATCTAGTATAATTATGAACTTATATTTAGTTCTATGTATATTTAGTTTTGTATGTAAACTTGCAACATTATATATATTATTTAGTATTGTATTGTCCTATAATGGGACTTAATATCTGTTGGGCAAATATGTATTATTATTATTATAAAGCAGAATCATTTGAAATACTTTTCGCGGATGTTGAAATCCCACGGTTGTATAAGTTTTATTATGTGTGATCTGTATTAAATAAAATATTTTGATAACATATAGAAGGCCACTATGCACAAAATTGGAGTCGCAATTCGAAAGAATTTAATATTTAACGGATATTTTTAAATGGTGATGTCACCTATATTAAAGAACAGGTAGGTAGCAATCTGTTATTCCGTATATGAATTAAGAAAAACAATGGGTCTAATTATAAAATTGTTGCTTAAAATACGAGTTTATTTACCTACATATTGTGTTACATCATATTTAATTTATGGAAAGGAAAATTCCAATTTTCCAGTCATTTAATAATCTAGGTTACTATTTGGCACTAGAATAAATTATTATACTTTAGAACACTTCGTACTCATATTATTCCACAACAGTTTAGTTTTATATATGTATGTACATTTATAAATAAAATATATACATAGTCGACGACATTAAAATATTATTTAATAGCAGTTTCATAAAAACGTCTATATATGAAAGTTAATTAAAAAAAAAGTTAATTAATAACACAATGTATTGGGTTGGCAACTAAGTACTTTCGGTTTTTACTGATAGAAAGCGTTGCTTTATTTTTTATATAACGTACGTTAGTTCTGTACTTTACCGTTTGTCGCGTGATACTAGTCACATTGACGTAACTTCAGAAGCAAGTAGTGCGTGATTTTTATTAAAGCTATTAGTTGTGGGTTAATTTTAAATGGAGTGCAGAAACGAACATTTTCGACATATTTTACTATTTTATTTCGGTAAAGGAAAGAAAGCCGCTGCGGCTCACAAAAAGATATGTGAAGTTTATGGTGCTAATTGCATAACAGAGCGCACGTGTCAGAATTGGTATAAGAAATTCCGTTCTGGAGATTTTTCCCTCAAAGATGAGCAACGTTCTGGTCGGCCTACTGAAGTTGATGATGACCAAATCAAAGTCATAATTGAAGAGGATCGTCATATAACTGTTCGAGAGGATGCGGAGAGGCTATATGTATCGCACACAACAATTGAAAAACATTTAAAATGTCTGGGGCTAGTTAAGAAGCTTGATATTTGGGTGTTGTGTTTTTTGAGCTGCTTCCAAGGAACCAAACGATCAATTCTGATGTTTACTGTCAACAATTAATAAAACTGGATGAAGTAATCAAAGAAAAACGGCCAGAATTGTCAAATCGGAAAGGTGTAGTTTTCCACCAAGATAATGCAAGGCCTCACACATCTTTGGCAACTCGTGGGAAACTATTGGAGCTTGGCTGGGAAGTGATGCCACATCCCCCATACAGCCCTGATCTAGCACCATCTGATTACCATTTATTTCGAAGTTTGCAGAATTCTTTGAATGGTAAAACTTTCACAAATGACGATGACCTTCACTGGCACCTGGTTCAGTTTTTTGCTGATAAGGACCAGAAATTTTATGAGCGCGGAATCATGCAGCTGAAAGAAAGATAGCAAAAGGTCATTGAGCAAAATGGAAAATATATAATTGATTAAAAACTATTCTTTGTTTTAAAAAAAAGTCTTTTATTTTATACTACAAAACCGAAAGTACTTAGTTGCCAACCCAATACAAGGTTTTGCCAAATTCAGCTTTAATTTTCGTATTATTTCAGAATGTTATCCTAACATTTTCATTCTTTAGAACCAATCATCAAATCAGCTCTTCCACATTTCTTCTGATAACTAGCACACTTATTCCATTCCTAAGATCTTCATCATCAGAGAACTTTCTCCCCTTCTACTTGTTTTTCGTAAAACGTCGTAAATTCGTTTAAGATAAGATTCTGGGCTGCAGAATGGATCTTCCAGAATTTTTAACACGGTTTTTGCTAAATACTCGATGCAGACGATGGAGCAATATGCCGGATAGCTGAAATTGTGGAAAAAACAGGATTATGTCGCGATCAGGGATAAATCTTTAGAGTGTTTCAGCAAATCTGAGCGTTTACTCCTCGGTGTACATCTTGCAATGCCTTTTATATTTCCAGTACCACCGTGAAATATTTTTCAACTCGAAATTTTCTTTCTGTAATTCTTTATACCATCTAAATGTGGTGGTATGATGTGTATAATTATTTTCTTACGTCTTCAAACGTTAACCAATATTCAATTTACGGACAAAGTTGTTCAGTGCCCATCCAAATTACCAATCTTTTCTCACAACTATATACATATAAAATGCTTACTATTTTGGTAAAATTCATTTATTTTATTCAAAGTAGTCGCCTTCGGCTTCAATACAACGTTTGCACAGTCAATTAACATGTCGAAAGAATTTTTATGATCATCTTTAGAGATGTCCTTCGAGATCGCTGGCGACGCCTTCCTAATGGCTTCGACGTCGGCATAACGCTATCCTTTAAAATGCCATTCGTAGTTAGAAAATCAATGAAAAGCGTCGAGCGATGAGATAATGTATTACCATTGTTACCATTTTCACGATATTGAGGGCACACACGGCGATTACTCGCCAAACGACGCTTCATTACATAAATATAATGTACAACATTGACTCTTTGACTAGTTGGTACAAACTCTTTATGCACTATGCCTTTCGAATCATAAAAACAAATCAACATATCTTGACTTTTGTCTTCTCCAAACGACTTTTTTTCGATCTTTCTTCGCTTGGAAGCTTCCATTCAGAAAGAGAGAGTCTTTAACCAAGTCTGTACAATGTTGAATTCAGTTAGCTTGTGTCTAAATGCGATGAATTGAATCTTTGGAAATATTTAATTCCATTCCCATGTATCGCAATGAGGATTTCGACTCATTTCTGATAAATTCACGCACAAATTCAATGTTACTTTCCATAACCATGGATTTTTTTGCACCAGGATGTTCGTCGTCATTTATGTCCGTACGACTGTCTTTAAATCGTTTATACCACTCATACATACTTGTACGTGATAAACACTCATCACCATACACTTGTTTCACCAAATTAAATGTTTCAATAAACGATTTACCGCGTTTAAAATAGTACTTGATATTTGCTGTTTGTTCAAAATTCATTTTTCAACCAATGCCAAATACACACTGTTTCTTTATGTGCAATTTCTCTGCTTCTAATGTTGCTAATGTAATGATATTTTGATATAACATTGGTGAAAGATCTACCTTACCTAACGCATATCTTTTTTAATATGTGGTGCCGCTAAAAATTATATTAGAAGTATATATATATATATTGTATATATATATATATATAGTTAATATAAAATGTAAAGAGAATTGACCGCTTTTGGAAGCGCTTCTTCTTCCGGAGATGACCTAATCGGAATTAATATAACAAAAACTGGCAAAACTAAAAATGACTGAACAGGAAGATGATATCCTGCTTTTGTTATAATATCTCTGCAACATAACACATACCGTTTGTGGTATCTAGTTCTCTTATCAAGGCGCTATATATACAGTCAAGTGGAAATATACAGAGTATTTCAAAAGTAATAAGTATGCAGATAAATAAATTTGTTGCATTAGCATACATTTTTTATTGTAACTTATCAATCAATTACACGCTTTCTTAGCCCGATGGGTTAGGGAATTTTATTTATTTATTATTATTTGCACGTCGTGTGGTATGTCATTTGGCAATACGAATTGCTGGAAAGATTGGCTTGAAAAAATGAATGACAGAATTCTGTCAATTATACAAATAAACTTCTCCCTTAATCACTAAGGTTGATATATAAACCCTTTCCATATTAACTTTTGTAATTTTGTATACGCATTTCGACAACGAAGTTGTCATCATCAGCAGATAATTGAAAAGTGTCGCACCTGATAAACCACGGCGAAAAATACCTGCACGAAAACAAACTCTGTACGCGATCTATACCGTTGATGACCAAGATGTACACTGTATGTTCGTTTCACAAGATTTTTAAAATTATTTTACTTAAACTAGGATGAACGACATTGAAAAAGAAACACGGACACGACGGATAAGTACCTGCATGTGATTTATTATAGTGTTCCCCCTTCTCTGACACTAAGCAGATCAAAAAGGGAAGACTGAATCGGGCCAGTGTCACTGTTCACCACATGGCTTTTATACCATGTGGTGAACAGTGACACAAGGCTTTTGTACCATGATTAAGTTAGTCAACCACAGGCTCCTTCAAATTCAAACTTCTCCCTCATGATCTAAACTGACATGTGTTTCATCAATTCGAGGTTTTTCAAAATCAAGGTGGTTCATTTTGAAATTTTGAAATGAAGGTGCAACATCTAATAGGAAATGAAAGAAGGTAATAAAATAAGTAATTGATTCTTAGTAAGATAAACTCATTTGTGCTACTTTTATATTGTGCTACTGCATTTATATTTGACTCGTTTTCAAAATTAATTTTACCGCATAAAATTAACTTCAGGAATTTTGTAGGTTGTAATTTGGACTCTGAGTCTGTTCAGAAACAGAATATAAGGATTTAGCATTTTGAAACCTTTTTAACGAACAACTTTTCATACCAAAGACGTCGGCTTAGGAAGATAGCAATTAATTGAAAAATAGAAGATTGTCTTACCAAATAGTGATGAATATGTTGCGATTAATTAATAAATGTGTGCTAAATTTTCATTCGTTTTATTTAAAAATATGAGAGAACTTTCCGACAGACCTAATCTGTACTTTTTACATTGAAATAAATTTATTAAATAATTGAACTGATTCCTAGCAATTATTCAATTCCTCATATCAATCAGTGACGTATAGTAAGTGAATTATTCCAAACGATCCTTCAATAAAAAGGTTCACGAGTTAATCAATAACCAGTAACTCGTAAAACTTTAATAGGAAATATCGGGTCACGTTGCCCAACAATACTTATTACAGTTATTATACACTTAAGAAGTCAATTTTGTAATTGTGATCGCTATTGGTAGTCCAGAAAGAAACATTCGATGGTCACATTATGTTGACTATGAATTGTATGTAATTTCTACCACGTGCATCCATATATGGTTTCCGCACAGGACGCGGACACCTCCATAATGCGAGATTTATATTATGAATCACTAGTCCGATTACATAGTAGTTGGCAGAGCCTCCCTACTTCTGTCATTTGTGGCGCCCACATCTTTGTAAAATCACCAGATGACCTCCATTTCGGTTTACCGATATGGTCAAAATTAATCGGTTTTATTCAATATCACATTGAGAAAATGGTACGATTTTATGATACTTACCGCAATATGGTCCCATTTATTAAATAAAGATCCTCAGGCTTTACAAAAGATGTAGTTTAGGGAAAAAGAACAGAGATCTAATTAAAAAAGATACTTGAGTCACTTCTATTGAAATATTAAGAATTGCTTAACTGAAATTATTCAAAATGTCCGAAATAATAATAATAATAAAGTATGCTACGAAAAAATATTTATTTTATTTATTTTAATGGGGTGTGGAGAATTTCGGATTATTCAAAAGTAAGTTCGCAGTTTAAAAGAGTTCTATCTTCTGTATATATTAACAGTTTTATTTTATATGCGACGTGTTTGATTTGCTTTATTTGAATCTCTGGCAATTTCGGAGGAAGTACGTCTTAACGTCACACATTCGATTCAAAAAAAAAACATTTTCGTCATGGCTGCATTTCCGGTTGAACCAGAAATCACTTAATCACTGAAGGTTGATATATAACCCCTTTCCACATTAATTTTCGTATTCTGTATATGTATTTCGACAAATAAGTTGTCATCATCAGTAGATCATTAAACAGTATCGCATCTGGGAGACTACGGCAAAATACCCGTACGAAAACAAATTCCGCACACGATCTGTACCGTTGAAAGCCAAAACGCACACTGCATATTCGTTTTACATAATTTTTAACAAATTGTGTTCTAGTCTTAAACTAAAATAAAAGACAAAAAAAGGGGGGAAAGGGAAGACAAATGCCTACATGCGGTTTATTGCACTCTCCCTTGTCTGTCGTTTAAGAGACCAAGAGAGGTGAGTTATGGTTGGGCTATAGGTCAGTGTCTCTTAAACGACAGAGAAGGGAGAGTGCAATAATCCGCTTGTAGGTATTTGTCTTTCCTATCCCCCTTTTTTCCTCTTTTCTTAATTTAAGACTAGAACACAATTTTTTAAAAATTATGTGTAACGAATATACAGTGTCTGTTTTGGTTTTCAACGGTACAGATCTTGTGCGGAATTTGTTTTCGTACGGGTATTTTGCCGTAGTTTTCCAGGTGCGACACTGTTCAATTATCTGCTGATGATGATGATAACTTAGTTGTCGAAATAAGTACACAGAATACGAAAATTAATGTGGAAAGGGGTTATATATCAACCTTCAGTGATTAAGTTAATCAACCACAGGCTCCATAATAATTATCATCAGAAATCGCTACCAATTATGTTATTTCAAATGGAAGAATATACTTTTTATTGCAACATTTTAATTCAACAAGACTTTTAAGGAACTTTTTCTTAAAATTTCGCCATACCAATATTCAATAACATCAAAAAAATTTTTTTGAAAATATTTGGTTTACATCATTTTAAAAAAATTAAAACACAAAAACACATCTTGAAGGTAAATTTTAATGGAGACTGTGCTAGTTAATAAAACCTTCGGCAATAATTTATATTTTCTGTATGCGCATTTCGTATCATCAGTAGATAATTAATAAAAGTGTCGTACTTGGATCTACAGCAATACGCGAACAGAAACAAAACAAACACACCAAAAAAAATCAAATATTTCTAAAGTTATTGAATATTGGTAGAACAAAAACTTAACAAAGTCTTCCTAAAATATCTTGTAGAATTGAAATATGCAATGAAAAGAATATATAGGTGAGACACTGCGATTAATTATCTGCTGATGGTGACAACTTAATTGTCAAAATACCTATACAGAATGGAAAGTGGTTTTATTCATCATTGACGATTAATAAAAATTCACTCGTGTGATTTTCGCGAAACATCTTTATTAAAAACTAGTAACAATTGTTTCACCAATTCTGTGGCTACGAGTTTTAAGAAGCCTGAAATCTTGTAAAGTTAAAATATGCAGTAAAAAGTATATTCAGATGCCATACTATTATTAATTGTCTGCTGATGATGACGACTTAGTATAGAATACGAACATTATTTTGGAAAGGGATATTTTTAATCTTTAGTGATAAATATAAACTTAGTTTATTTAGTATGACCAACTTTAGATATTACAGTTCTACAATGAGAATGAATTCGTGCATATTGCAACCGTTTCTGCTTATTACCTCTTCGCAGTGACGGCTTCTTTCTTGAAACACGACATATAAGTCCGTATTTAATCCTCTGTCTATTCTTTATATGGTTTGTCCTATTTCGCGAGGATATCAATCGCAAATATTGGTCATGTCTTTCTGTTACTTTTCTTGGCCTTCCTGTCTTTTTATTAGCAACAAAACCGGTTGCTTCGTGCTTTTTGCTAATTTTAAAAAGCGAAGACTAAGAACATTGCAAAAAGGGAAAACCAAAACATTAATGGAAAGAATAAATCCAGAGTCATGTGCAAAACTTAAATATCAGGTAGAAAGATGCAGAGAGTTTGGCAATGGACAGAAAGCCATGGAAATGTACAGTTACAATTAAGCAAGCAAAGAAACATTACACATAAGGCTGGTGTGGGCAACCTTTGACATGTTGTGGGCCAAACTTTAATGTGCAAATACGTTCGCGGGCCGCGTTTAAAAAGTAGCGCATTTTAAAGTAGTGTTCATAATTTTTAGAAATAGATATCAGACATAAAATAATACGACAATGTCTCGTGAGCAGGATCAAATCTTACAGCGGGCAGGATCTGGCCCGCGGCTGATCGTTGCCCACATATGACATAAAGTGTCATTGTAGCCCAACGTATTACATTTTTCTAAGTTTTAAGATATGAGAATATGCTTCAATGAATCATTGTTTGTAGTAAGGTGCAATGTGCCCAATATGACCATTACGTTCAAAAGAAATCACGATGTCTGTATATATTGGGTCTGGGAAAAAGTTCGTGGCGTTTTTTCAGCAAAATTCAACTGGTCCCCGCATGGCGCGTGGACGAATTCATTTAAACCGAATATGCTCCATTATTATCGACAATGTTTTGCCATTTTTTTGGTAGATCCATGATCCCATCGGTGAGAAAAACTTCTGTGGTTTCTGGTCGAAAAACTGAATCAAGTAGTTTTCACAGGCTTCCTTTGAAAGTCCAACTTAATTCCATTGAGAGAGTTCTGCAGAGATCGAAACAGATGATAGTCAGTAGGGTGCTATATCCGGACTGTAGGTGGGTGCATCAAAACTTCCCAACCAAACTCTCTCAATTTTTGACGGGTCAAAAAAAGTGTGCCTGTCGGGCGTTGTCATGATGGAAGACAACACCTTTCCTATTAATCAATTTGGGCCGTTTTCTTTCAATCGCCTGGCGTAATCTCTCTAGTTGTGCACAGTAGAGTTGAGAATCAATCGTCTGACCAGTTGGAAGTAGCTCGTAGTGGACGATTCCCCTCCAGTCCCACCATACACACAGCATCACTTTTTTTGGCGTCAATGTTGGCTTAGCGAACGCTTGTGACGGCTCACCATCCTTTATCCACGATCTTTTACGCTTCCGATTATCGTACGTAATCCATTTTTCATCTCCGGTTATTAAACGTTTCAGAAACGGCTCGATTTCATTCCGTTTCAGCAGCGCATCGCAGATGTTAATTCGGTCAATCATGTTTTTCACGCTCAACTCATGAGGAACCCATACGTCAAGCTTTTTTTTGTAACCAGCTTTGTGTAAATGGTTCAAAACAGTTTTGTGGTCAATGCCTAGCTCCATGCCAATATCGACACTGCTGATATGCTTATCTTGTTGGACTTTTTCAAGAATTTCATTAGATTTTTCAGTGATTGGACGACCGCAGCGTGACTCATCTTTCACATTGAAATTTCCAGAACGAAAGCGAGCGAACCATTTCCGCGCAACAGATTTCGATAAAGTACCTTCACCGTACACAGCACAAATTTTATCACAAGCCTGCGCAGCGTTCTTCCCCTTATCATAATAATATTGCAGAATATAGCGAAATTTCTCATTATTCTTCTCCATTTTCAAGTGCGAATAACTTTCCAACCACTGCACCGATTACAATGTTTCTACGCTCAAACTAACGTTCGGAAGGTCATCTAAAAAAAACGAGCCCTCGGTGGTGTCGCTGTGACTTGTTGTTCTTTAGTTATCGGCAACCAATGCCATCTATCGGGAAAAACGCCACGAACTTTTTCCCAGACCCAATATTATTATCAACAGTACTTCTTTGAACCATTCAACTGAGCTAAAAGGTTAGAATAAATCTAATACAGGTGAACTTTTGTAGATTAAAGCGCGTACTGTATCTAGAAACTTTTAAAAAAAAGAAAAAATAAAAAGTCCGGACAAAACATTT
>JAVIWB010000106.1:0-13810 GCA_031893035.1 Dermolepida albohirtum | reverse complement strand
ATTTATACTTTTATTGATCTACTTGAATTAGGCTCGATTATGCCGAATGCTAGTTTTTTCTGAAAAGTTTCTCTATATCACTAAGTCAGTCTAGACATAATTTATTTCTCCTTCACTATATTGACATATAAATGTATAGATGAGTAGAACAAAAAGAATAAACAGTTTTATTATAAACTCTTTTAATTTTAACGCACAAAATTGGAAGGATATTTACAATGTTAATAGAAATTAATATAAAAATATAATTAAAAATCTAAAGCAGGTAGTATATTAATAATGAGACTATCAAACAATTTTTCCAACGACGGCCGTAAGAGATCTCTGAATGCATTCCTGTGTTCATTTATGTACGAGTTTCCTTCCAATCCTTAAAGTAAATCGATGTATTTATGGCTTATTAAACATTCTACTTACCATCTTTTATACATTTCAGATTTTCAAAAAAATAATAACCCCGATCTGTGACAAGCTGTATCAATACATCATTGGTATCAAGATGTGTCTGGCCATTCTTTTTATATAAGCTAAATTTTAAATCGCATTTCAACGTATTACCAACTGAAATGTGGTTTGCATCAGTTTCAAGTTTTGTGTATATAAAAATGTATATACCTAATGTTATGTTAAAATTACCGGATCCAGTCATTGTAATATTTAGTACATTACCTTTCTTTAAAGTATATTCTCCAGTCAAAGTGAAAACATCTAAAACATTTATAAAGCCCATAGTATTCTTCTTCTGGTCCAACCTAAATTAAAAAGAATCTGAATTATATTTACTAACTGTATGCAATAAATGAGCGTGAATTGTGATCGCTTCTATCGCTCGAATGTTTTCGTAAACAGGCATTTTGCTGCTACATACTGTATTGGACAACAAAGCTCTTAGCAACCAAAAAGTCCATACGAACATTAGAGTGCATGTCTGGTACGGACTTGTTGATTTGTTTTTTTTCTAATTCAGCTTAAAGCTATTCTATCTCTAATAATGTAAACTGCAATTCATAAAGTTTGGATAATCATAGAAGCTACTCATATACCGAATATATAATTAATATAATATTCAATAATTTATTTTTAAATAATCATAAATCAATCACAATTTTTCCAAAATATTCACGAACCCATTAGTGCTTGCCAAAACTATTTGAAATCATATTTGTTTTAAGAAAATTTTAAAGAATTCTTTTTTATAGATGATAATATTAGTCTCCATCACACAAATGTCGTGAACAACTATTGATGTAGCGGGTAGAAGAAATGGGGTGGTCAGCTAATTTTTGAGAAAGCAATTTAATTAAACGTGCTTGGGAAATTGTAGGAAGAAATACGCCACTAAAAAGTGGCACATGATTGCCCAAAAAATGTTCAACATGCTAACACAGTCAATATCATTATGGAGGCAAAAGCGTTTAGGCGTTAGTGGGGATCCATATTACATTACTCTCAGTTTTTTTGTCTTAGAATCCCTGCAATAGAAACTCGTCAATCTGAATATTTTTTTTACTTTTTATTATACTACAAATATATCATTTTATTTCATGCGAACAAGATGATATTAAAACTTGACAAGCTGAAATACAACAATGCGTTCAGATGCTCGATCACAAATACATGGAAATCAAAATATTATGTAAAATTATCATTTGTTTTAGTTTATTGTAGCTTATACTTACTATTCATTAATTTTTTACGCAGTAAATTATAACACAATTTGCGCGGTAATTCTTATGCGGCTACAAAATATATTTTTCCTTTAAAAGTAGCAAATATATACAGTAACTTATTTGGCTCAGTGTTGTTTGAGATAAGGATAAAAGTACATTACATTACGCTAGCCATGGTATGTGCACTGGACATTCGAATCCATCAATCTTAGCAACGGTGTATTTGTTCACAGTAAGTAAGCAACGCTTTTACCATATTGTCAATATTTATAATTTACGTTTTAACTTTGAAATCTTTAACCATTGTATAATAGCAGGAAGAAAGTGTACATCTGACGTATTTGGACATGAAAACGACACTTTTGATTTGTTTAAAGAGCAGAAAAATCTATGAAAACTTAGTAACCGAAAATACTAGAAACATATCACCTGAAAAATTAATACTAACAATGAAAATTATATTGAACTTCCAAAAATTTCAACCCATGATGGTAGTACTTTTCTGCTAAGTAAACCTAGCGAATTTACTTTTGTTTTCTGAATCGATATTTTTTTACTATTTGTAATAAATATGCATTTCTAAAACTTGAATGTACTAGTTTTCACTTTCAGTAATTTTTCTTTTGTACTGACAGGCTTTATTATTCGATTTTCATTCCAATAAAGCGAATCTATCTGGAACGGAAATAAATTAAATTCGGAGATGAGTATATAATATATATCTATATACAATATATACGGGAGTAGCCGTTTATATTTCGGGAATAGCAAACAAAAAAAAATTTTGTTATCGTCTTTATTGCTTTCCAAAATATTCTCCTTGAAAGTCACTGCATTTTGCATTCGTTTAAAACAATACTAAAAGCATTGCTGCCAATGTGAAGGCGGTATCTCCAAAATATGAGTTTTGAATGTCTCAACTGCCTCTTCGGATGTAGAAAATTTTTGGCCACGAAGTTTATTCTTCACGTGTGGGAACATCAGGCCTGTACGGCGGATGGCTCACCAAACAATGTTTTGTAAGGTCAAGTATTCAATTATTTGAACCGACATGTGAGAGCTTGCATTGTCATGGTGGAGAATGATCTGTCGTTTTTGGTTTGTTTTCCATATTTCTTCAAAAACTTTTGGCAAACAAATAGTTGTGTACCATTCGGAATTGACCGTTCTACAACTCTATAAAGGCACGGTTACAACGTGACCGGTTTTTCCGAAAAAACAGAAGACCATTTGTTTTAATGTGCTTCGAAAGCTAACAATTTTTGTTGATTTTGTCTCATTTTGGAATATCCACACAGTCGACTGTTGTATACTATCGGGTTCATAAGTATATATCCAAGATTCATCAGTTGTGACGACTTTATAAATGTGTTTTGAAGCACCGCCATTGTATTTTTTGTGTATTTCGTGGCACCAATCGACGCAAGTTCTATTTTGAGCGGTTGTCAAATTATGTGGTACCCAACGTGAATATAGCTTCTTAACGGATAAATGTTCATGCAAGATCTTATGCACACTGGTGTTACTAATACCAATAGATGCCTCGATTTTACGGTATGTCACATGTCTTGCATTATTAATTTAGACGAAATTCATCGTCCAAAGTACGCCGTCCAAGTTTGAATTCACTATACCGTCGACATACTGTTTTCGATGGTGTTTCATCACCATATAAAGAATTCAGCTCGTCGATACATTCTTGTTAAGATAATTCACGCTGAAAGTTATGAAGTTATTTTGTCGCTGACATAAAATTTTCAAGTTACTATCAACAATAGAGATAGCGAATTGATAACAAAACTGTCAAGGTAAATATATTGTTAAAAATGACAAACTTTACGATGCACTCATCAGATCAAAGGCAACACTAACAGTGTTGCCAGTTTCCGAAATGTAAACGGCTACCCTCGTAAATACTATATATATTGAAGTAATTCATTAATTCCGGATATGCGATCCCCTTGTACACGCGAAGGTTTTATATAGGCCAAGCGTGGTTAAAATAATGCGTTACATAGCATAGAAGTAATTGCCGTATTGGAAAAATTGTACTTGCAGAGCATTCCCTTAGTCTTTACCACAAATTTAATTCCGATGCTACGAGCAGGGACGCGAATAATGTAAATTACTTGTATACGTAGATTATTTATCGAACTAAGTGTAATTTATTGTAATATGTTTGGTGTTAAAGATCAACTGGTCTGCTTGGTTTTTTTCACCAATCCTTGAATCTTTAGATAACGGATTGTGCTAGTGTTTTTTGATATATCTGTTTTGTAATTTACTTGATGTATTTTTAAAATTTTTTGCATTTTGACGATATAATTTATAGTTTATTTGTTTTAAAATAGGTTTTGTTGTTTATTATGATATGGTACTGCCTCTGTCTACGCACGTATGTGCATAAAATGAGGAAAAGTCACTGACTACATATTAATTACGTGTATTAATTCAACTGTAAAACAACATCTACAGAGGAGACACGAGACAATCAATACCGTAATTACACATGACATTATAACAAAAAGATAGTACATGGGCGAGTTCTGTATAATATTTGTTCAAGTACGAGGGCAATATAACAAATTCTTTTTTTTCGCCACTAACTTTGGGATAACAAAGTTAATTTGCTTCTAATAACTTGAGAGCATGAATGCTATTATTCAATCAACGAGGAATCTCATAGATATCTGGTTTCGTCATAGCGGCAAAAAGATCAGTATCGAACATAGATCAGCTCTTGTTGATTAAAGCTTTAAGCAGGACAAACATCAGTCAGCTTAGAATACAATACTTAGCAAATTTTCTATGAAGCAAAGTCAATATTTGCTAAACATATGGTAGCGTGCTCAAACTCAACGTATATTTTTAATGGTAAAACTTAAAGTTTTTAAACTACAGTTAGCACTGCTTTTGACATGATTAGAGAAATACGATCTACAACGGACAGCAACGCCAAGATTCACCGTATTCTGCCATTGTAGATAGGGATAGGTGTTTAAATAACAAATCTATTTAGTCCATATCCACTACTCCAATTATAAACAATATTTAGTTGGTCTTAAAGCAATGTAGAGTATTTAACCCTAGTAATTTAGTGAAAAAGCTTTAAACAGTACTTTTAATAATCTCACACCTGCTGCAAACGTCGAGTAATAAGAATGGTATACTAGTTGCCCTTTTCTATACAGTTTTACTTGACATTGTCATGATCTACACAGAAATATTTTAAACCATGTTACCATGTGTGCTTACCAAACCTTTTTCTGGTCTAGGTTGTGAAATCCATTGGCCTGAACATCCTTCAGGAATATTTTAAAGTCCTTTCCTTCAAGTAGAAACTTTGGCATGTACAATAGCGGTGGCGTTTCCGAGTATTTATCACCTGCAAAAGGTAAACTCTATTCAATTCAAATTCTAATATTTTTAATTGAAGATATTGGAGACTCAAGGCCATTGAACTATTCGCATTAATTCGCAAAAAACATAACTGACCTTTAAATTAGCACAAGAAAAATGAAAACTTGCAGGTTTTATTAATTTTGAAATTATTCAAAATCAAATGCCGCATATTGCTTTTCTGTAATATTATATATTATATTATGCGAAATTATGGAAGAAATTTAATATGTAAAGAAGTTAAGAAAACTTGGCATGTATAATAGCCGCGGTATTCTTAACTGTTTACGAACTGTAAAAAGTAAACTATATTCAACTAAAATTCTAATATTTTTAAGGGAAGATTTTGGAGATTCAAAGCCATTGCACTATTCGCATTTGAAGAAACATAACTGACCTTTGAATTAGCACAAGAAAAACGAGCAGGTTTGATAAATTTTAAAATTATTCAAAATCAAATGCCGCATATTGCTTTTCTGTAATATTATATCTTATATTATGCGAAATTATGGAAGAAATTTAATATGTAAAGAAGTTAAGAAAACTTGGCATGTATAATAGCCGCGGTATTCTTGACTGTTTACGAACTGTAAAAAGTAAACTATATTCAACTCAAATTCAAATATTTTTAAGGGAAGATTTTGGAGATTCAAAGCCATTGCACTATTCGCATTTGAAAAAACATAACTGACCTTTGAATTAGCACAAAAAAAACGAGCAGGTTTGATAAATTTTAAAATTATTCAAAATCAAATGCCACATATTGCGTTTCTGTAATATCATGTGTTATGTTGTGTGAAACTATGGAAAAAATTTAATATATAAAGAAGTTAAGAAAACTTAGTGGTAGCTTCGGTATGAAGCAATTACTAGTACTAATATTAAAAGTAGTAGTAATTGCTAATTGTTTGGATGTTTCAAAATGAAGAACTGCTAGCAAAATATTATAGGCCATTGGTGGTTTCAGTAGGAAGATATTTAATCTTTACTTCATTGTAGCCCAGTAGTAACAATTTCGTTTTAATAGTCAGTCAGCATGTATCTTCTTTCAAGTGTTTAAGAAGCGCAGGATAGTTGTCAAGAAGCAGATTTACCAAACATTCTTCAACATTAATTTAATGCAATTTCACAAAAAATCTTTCAACATAAATCTTATATGTATCTGCCTCCCCCTCCCTACCCTCGCCCTCTTTATACAACTGGGATTTCGCTTCTTTTTATTATCTGTAGCAGTTGTAGAATGTACAAACATTATTTATTGGAATTTCTTCATTTTCCAACCTGGAGCTGCTCCTATAACATTGTTACTTGGCAAATGTTCCATCATTTAATAAGATAAATTAATCATGGATTTATATTTAAACCACACAAATAATTTTTGAATAAACTTTAGATACATCTTCGAAGACCGTCTTTAGTGGAAAAACAAAAGTGAAATTACTGACTGAAAGAGCACCGTTCGTAAGAAGATGTGACCATCCTGTGTCCACGATGGTCGGTCGGCATAGCGTCTCATATCTTCACGAACAAACGTTGAACCAAAGACAACATAAATATCCAGTAGAGAGGTTCTTATACGGTACGTTAATTGTTTAAATGAACAGGGACTATGTACTATAATGACCGTCAAAATTTTAAAATTCGTGAAAAACTTCTTAGAAGTAGTTATCATGACTAGGCCATTCACGAGATTTAATTACAAAGTCAAAATCTCGTGCATTTCCTCACTATGGTAGAAATATAAGGATTTGACAAAATAAAACGAGAATCTTTTAGTAAAGAGAAGGTTATTAATTTACCCTTTAGTGATTTGGTTGCAGTATAGACATCTTCGTCAGAATAATAAGTAACACTAATTAGTGGAAAGCAGTGTGCGTCTTGCCTTTCATCGGTACGTATCGTATGCGGAACCAGTTTTTTCGTACGGGTATTTCTTACCATAGTTCCCCAAGTGCGACACTGCTTAATTATCTGCTGATGATGACAACTTAGTTGTCGAAATACGTATACAGAATTACGAAAATTAATGTGGAAAGGGGTTATATATCAATCTTTAGTGATTAAGTATTTTTGTGTTAACATCGAACTTTTAAACAGTACACAAATTTTAAAAAAATAACTTTGAATACCATGTAATTTACAATTTAATATATTAAAATTGCATGCATTTTTTCTCTCTTTACCTTCTTTTACATTTCCATTTCGTCACCGTATACATCGAGCCTCTATGTAATTTTAAAGCAAGTCATCCATTTAAGAACTTCCAACTGTGTTTAAAGTTTGTAATTGTTTTAGCTAAATTGTGTAAGTGATTTAGAAAAATTGATAAAAACACAAAATCTAATTTTAATATATATGTACGTTACTATCTTCATACACCAAAAAATCGCCAATCAAGGAAGTACATCTACAGACAACCTGGGATAAAAAGGAGTCTGTTGTTGCATCAAAATAGTTACTAAATTGTTTGCGATTAAATTCTAGACAATAAAACTACACAATATGGTAGATACACTTACGTAGGTCCAAAGTAAAAGAATTCCTTAATGCGCAAGTAAGTACAAATAGTACCAATAACTCCATTCTCAGTAGTGCTAACTGTAGATATTCCTGCAATTATTTGAAAATTTTTCGCATCTAATCTTGCATGAATGTTTGATATATCGTGTGCTGAGGTTGCAATACAACTTAAATTATAAACAGAATTTATCAAAAAAATTTAGACTAAGCTTAAATATTTCGAGCAAAAAATGTAAATATTAGTTAAAAAAACGAACTTATGCATCAACTTGATATTTCAACAAATTTTACAGAATATTGAAGATAAATGTGATTTTTTTCTTTTTAGAGTTTAATCATGAAAATACTAATGAAGATGTAAGTACGGGTGTCAATTTTATGTAACTCAAAATGAGACTGCCATTTTTATAATAGATTTCATGTTCGTAAAATATTAACAAACATTGGCGTCAATCTGTCGCCGAATTACATCAGTCATAAATCTCGGTTACCTGATTTTAAACAATGAATATTTATAACCAATTCACACAAAAACACACATAAAACATGTGACGTAATCAAGAACAGAAATTATAATATTATAATTTTACAAACTAAATTAGAAGTAAGCCTATTTTCAGTATATTTGCGATATGATGTGCTCGTCGTTGAATTCTATGGGGGCTTGTAATATGTACAAAATTTGTTAAAAGTTTTGTAAAAGTAGGCTGCTCCATTCTTCTGGCGCAAGTTATAACCTTTTCAAGAAGTTCACCAATGATGTTGATAGATTCTTTTAAAAAGGAAATCTTTTAGGATATTCCAAACGTAAGCATCAGGAGAGGCGTCACCTAAAAGTAATAGGAAAAAGCTAGATACGGAAAGTAACCATTCATATCTAGATCTAATTATAAATAAAACTAAACTATATTAAGATAAATTCGCGATAAAAAAAATTTGCGAAAATCATAAAAAAAAGAAATTAGTTCTAATAATAGTAATAATAATAATAATAATAATAATCATAATAAAAATAATAATAATAATAACTTTTATTGTCCAACAGTTTACATCCACTAACAAGGCAAAGCGTTCACAGTGAATAGATGAATATAATATAAAACAAAAAGTAATTCTAAATGTGAAACAAATTAAAAGTAAATACTAACTCTTGTACCTAAAACTATAATATACAAAATTAAATATCACCAAAATGCTCGTTGAAGGTTTTCGCCATATGGTACAGCGAGCTCTTGACCATAATGTAGGTTCTAACTTTCGGGACGCGAAGTACATCCCCAGATCTGGTCCCGCAGGAGAGTACAAGGAAGTAAATTCGAGACAATAATGATGGAGAGTCAATAATATTATTTATTAAATTAAAAGTGAACCTGGCACTCGAAATGTCACATCGCAAAAATAATTCTTGAAAACCGTGTCTCTCAAGCAAGGTATTACAATCAAAACCGCGAACAAGATATTCTCCGTCCTGTCTAAAAGACAAAAATTTTGTAAATCTTTTTTGTACTCGCCCAATAAGAAGCCCCTGGTAAACATAATACGGCGTCCAAACAACGGACGCATATTCCAGCTTGGTCCGAACCAACGTATGGTATAAAGTTAGTAATGTTTTCGTATTATTAAAATCCCTAGAGGATGGCATTATAAATCCAAGTACCTTTGACGTGGAAGAGCATAAAGAGAGTATGTGACTAGTAAATGTAAGTTTGGAATCAAAAAGTACTTCCAAATTAAGTATTTGTGATACTCTAGAGATTGGCTGAGTTTCCACAGAATAGTCGAACGTCACCACACCATTACAACGCGTGTATGAGACATTTGCACACTTATTAACGTTTAAGTGGACTCCATTCAATCGACACCATTCACTAATTTTGGTAAGGTTTAATTGTAATGAAAGACAGTCTGCTTTTGTATCAATAGTGCTGTAAATTTTTAAGTCACCCGCATATCCCAGATACCCACACCCAAGACCCTCAAGCAAACCATTAATATAAATATTGAAAAGAAAAGATCCAAGGTTGGGCCTTTGCAGCACACCAGAGGTAGGAAAAATATAATCGGAGTTAATCCATTACAAAAGACATAGCTTTTCCTGCCCATCAAATATGATTTTATCAATTCCAACAATGAAGGAGGAAATCGCTATATCTTCGAGCTTTACATGGAGTCTGGCATGATCAATCGTGTCAAACGCCTTAGTGAAATCCGTATAAACAACGTCCACCTGTTTTCTTCCGTCCAATGCTTCACTGATGTACTGCGCGATACTCAGAAGATTAGTCATTGTGGATCTCCCTATCATAAGTCCGTGTTGATAAATGGACAGATAAGGTTTTATATAAGAATAGATTCTCCTATAGAGAATATGTTTGAGTATTTTGGCGAAATTGGGCAATATACTAATTGGTCGGTAATTACAGATATCAATACGATCGCCCTTTTTGGATATGGTAATAATTTTGCTGGTTTTCCAAATATCGGGAAAAACGGAAGTATATAAAATTACATTAAACAAAATGATTAGTGGAGAGGAAAACGCAGAAGCACAGTCACGTATAAGAAAACCCGGAATATTATCATCACCAGCAGACATATCGTTCTTTATTCGGCCAATTGCATCTGAAACGACTTCCTCAGTTACAGTCTTAATAGAAATAGACGCACAATGGCTGAAGAGTGAAGTTGAGGCCCGTTCGTAGGGTTGAAAAACGGTAGCGAATTCATTTGCGAATGCATCAACAATATCCCTTGGTGCATCGTTCGTTATTTCATTAGCACGCTTTATTCCCGGAATCCTTGAAGCACCCCGTCGCTTATTCACAAAAGACCAAAATGTTTCTAATAATATATTGCTGTCTTAATATCAAACTTGTAAGCAATACACAAAATTTAGAAATTAACTTAAATTAACATGTGTTCTACTGTGTAATATATTAAAATTACATGCATTTCTTCTCTCTTTACCTTCTTTTACCTTTTACCCTTCTTTATGTAATTTTAATCCAGGAATCCATTCAAGAACTTCCAACTGTATTTAAAGTTTGAAAAACTAAAAAAACACAAAATCTAATTTTAATATATACGTTACTAACTTCATGCACAAAAAAATATATCTACACACAATCTGGTGTAAAAAAAGTCTGTTTTTGCAACAAAACAGTTACCCAATTGTTTCCAATTAAATTCTAGACAAATAGAACTACATAATATGCTAGACGTAGTGTCAAAGTAAAAGCATTCCTTAATGTGCAAGTAATTATAACTAGTGCCAATAACTACATTCTTAGTAACGCTAACTGTAGATATTCCTGAAATTATAAACTTTTCGTACTCTAATCTTGCATAAGTATTTGATATAGCCTATGTTGATAATACAAAGCAACTTAAATTATAAACATTTCATTCATTAGTAAATAGACTCGCAGGTTTTGGACCCGCTGTTTTATGGATATTCAACATAATCTGACGAAGAAGTTATCAAGTAGGATCAGATAGTTTAATAAAATTTAATATAGGAAGAATTTTCAGTAATTCAAATTCAAAAATCAATAAGGCACTCAGTCAGAAAGACATTAATAAATAAATATAAATTGAAAAATCAAGATAGCGGTCATCTGAAAGGACATTAATAGATATAAATTTTATTCTACATACAGGTTGTTGAAAAAAGTATTTTCAAGTAAAATGTAACGGAAAAAATGTTCCTTTCTTTTAACACCTCATGTCTTCCATTTTATTAGCCATTTTGATCATACATAAGACGATAGGTGCAGAACTCCAAATTCTATGTGTTACTGTTGAAATTTTAGTAACATAACTTTCCACCATAAGTCCTTATAAATGCAGTCATATGTCTTATCATACTTGTTATGATTCCGCTGGCCATTTCTTAAGGCGAATTTTCCCATTCTTCAACTAAAGCAGCTTTCAACTACCCTGTATTTTGGACGTCATGAATTTGTGTTCTAAGTCATCTGTATAGCATGTGTTAGAAATGTTCAATCGAATTCAGGTCTGCAGAATATTCTGGCCAATTCATTGTCCTTGCACGAACGTGATTTAAAAAGTCGGTTATACAGTGATCGGCTAAAGTACGTGTCTGCAATTAGAACGCATCCATTACTCACCATCAACTCTTTGTTTGCTGCTAAACCTATGCCGTCCCACACCATAATTAAACGTCCACCAAAAGAAACAGCGGGGGTAAATTGTGTATTTTGTTCTCCCTGGCGTCGATACAGATTTCTCCCTACTAACAATGGAGACACAGAAATGGCTCTTGTCTGTGAACAAACTTTGATACTATTGATTAAAGTTTGATTTTTGACGTTCACGAGCAACTTGCAACTTGTAAGAATGTTGTTTATTCTTACAAACTGCGAGTTTCTAAAACGCTCTTTGAACGTTAAATTAAATTACTAATTTCATATACTTATAAAATTATGCAGCAATTTTACTTGATGATATTTTGTCTGCTATAGCAGCTATTGGAAGACTGACAAACTGCAGAAGGTTACGTAATGATTGCAGTTCATCTCTCAAAACTTACCAATTTTTATCAATTAATATTTTAGTATCAATATCTACACTGGATTGTATGGCTTGAATATTTTCAAAGTAATAGTATACAGGTTCTGCGATTAAGCTAAAAGTAGAATTGGCCGTCTCTCCATACGTTTTCCCATTCTTTGTGTAAAATCTTAAGGTATATCGGCGCTGTAATTTATCGAATTTGTAACTGAAATAATTCATTAAAAATTTACTTTCTTTACATTTGATAATTTGTAATTAATTGCATTAATCTTACTTCGCAGCTACTCTTTCATTAATCTTGTCATACTATTTATATAAAGTTCATCCCAAATACCTAATCGTTTTACAAATTTCGATCTCCGTGTTTTCTAGTTCAAAACAGATATTATCTTTTTTTAGATCCGATTCCTCTTTATATTCTTTGTTAATTACCTAATTTCTTAAAGAATTACTCTCAAAAAATTACTTATCAAATGCTGGAGTATTTCCAATCACAATTTATTAATATATGTGCATACATACATCTTTATGAACAATCTCAACCTTCATATAAGCTGAGTATACACAAGGTAATATTCGTACATTAAAATATTATTAATTATTATTAGTATTCCTCACGACAAATGAAAAGTTGCTTCCTATGTATTTTGATCTGCTGAATTTGAACCGTAAATAAAATGTTCCACACATGACAATTTTAAGATAATAGGAAAACAAAATGGCAGTTTTGTAACAGTAATATATGTACTTTATTTAATAGAAATTACAAGCATTTTGTATTTTTTGCCTTTTATATAGAGAGATGTTGGTTAAAATTTTCGTAAAATATGTTTGTGCGCAAGAGTTCAAATTTACAATACAAGCCGCCTGCGGAACATATCTGACACTTTGTTGTCTCTTGCAGAAGTATCGCTCGAGGGTATATTCGATTATATAAGTTAGAGATTATTCACATGCCTGTACTAATCCTCTAAGTAAACTATTTACTTTGTTCTTGCGAACATCAATATTACCAGAGTGATAGAAGATTGCTCAGATATGTTTCGTTTTCAAGAAAGGAGGTAATGCATTAATTTTACGTTTGCCGAAGTATTCGAATTAATCTTTTCCAAAGTTCTAAGCATCAATTCTTTTAGTTCCTTTCAAACATGGATGTACGCCTAGGCGATCTACAATAACCAATTTGTATTCTACAACTTTGGAAATGTCACACTGGCTGAATAAGGATGGACAACTGAATATATTCGTATTCGTATTCTACTGCATGTCATAACTGTATGTCCGTTTCTGGAGATCTACAAGATCCTAATCTAGGCCCACTCTTATTTATACTTCTATTGATCTACTTGAATTGTGCTAGCTTATGCCGATTACTTAAACATTTTCCTTATTGTCAATTCCGAGAAGGGTAATCATTTCTTAGAAAGGAATTTATAAAACTTGTACTTGTTGAACCGATAACAAACTATATAAAAACATATTTAAACGTTCTTTTTCATCTCTTACAAAGTGAGTGAAGATATTACGTTAACCCAACAAATATCTGTCAAAGATCTTGATTCGGTGTTAGTTTTTTCTGAAAAGTTTCTGTATATAACTAGGTCAGTCTAGACGTAATTTATTTCTCCTTCACTGTATCGACATATAAATGTATAAATGAGTAGAACAAAGAGAATAAACAATTT
>JAVIWB010000105.1:0-14139 GCA_031893035.1 Dermolepida albohirtum | reverse complement strand
TGACAGCAAACTATGGAACGACTATTTCTGCAACGCCAACTAGAGAGGCCTATACTTTTGACGGATGGTTTGATATCAGCTTAACTACTCGATATACGACGATACCGGCCGAAAATATTACCCTTTATGCGAAATGGACAAGAAATTTAACTTATTATACTCAAGGACTTAAATTTACACTTATTAATGACGGAAAAGAATATGAAGTAAGCTATGGAAATATGGTTGAATGCTCAATAACATATATTCCGGCAATATACAACGGAAAACCCGTAACCAAGATAGCTGAAAATGGTTTTTATAAGACTTGGTATGCTATAAGAGGAATAGACATCCCTAACAGCATTATGGAAATTGGCGATTATGCATTTGCAGGCTGTTGTTATCTCGAAAATGTTAAACTGCCTGATAATTTGGTAAGCATAGGAAACCATGCGTTTTACGGTTGCGATATTCTAAAAAGCATAGTAATTCCCGACAGCGTTATCAGTATCGGAACAAGCGCCTTTACGCATTGTTATAAGTTGCAAAGCGCAGTAATAGGCAGCGGCGTAAAAACAATAGGTGCAAATGCTTTTTATATCAATTACGATTTGGTCAGCGTAACCTTTAAAGAAAACAGTCAACTGGAAAGCATCGGTGATTCTGCCTTTAACGGATGTAGCAGCTTAACATCTTTTACAATCCCTTCGGGAGTAAAGAGCATAGGTCAAGGTGCTTTCCGTGAATGCATGAGATTGACAGAAATAACAATCCCTGCAAGCGTGGCCAGTATAGGTAGTGGTGCTTTTTATAGAAACTATTTAATGACGGAAATAAATGTCGAGGCGGGCAACAAGAATTATGTATCCATAAACGGCGTTTTATTTAATAAAGCAAAAACAATTCTCGTTGCTTGCCCAAGCGGCAAAACAGGCGATTATTCTATTCCGCAAGGAGTTGAACGCATAGAGGATTATTCGTTTAATGGGAGTAAGTTAACAAATATAACTATTCCCAACAGCGTGACTTATATCGGTGCATATTCTATTGATACTTGCAGCAATTTGATTGCAATTCATATTCCTGCGAGTGTAGAAATAATTTCTACAAGGGCTTTCGGTCAAAACTACAAGCTTTCAAGCGTTACGTTTGAGGAAAACAGCAATCTTGCATTAATAGAAAATCAAGCTTTTCTATATGCGCCTGTTAAGCATATAACTCTCCCGTACGGCTTGGTCGAAATTGGCGGCTCGGCATTTATTGAATGCGGCATCAATACCATATTTATTCCAGCCACTGTTACTAAAATAGGCTCAGGGTTATTTAATGGGTGCGGAGGACTTATTGATATAAATGTCGATGCTCAGAATGAGATGTTTTGCTCCGTAGACGGAGTGCTGTTTAACAAAGATAAAACCCTTTTGATTAGCTATCCGGGCGGTAAAGCCGGCAAATACGATATCCCCGACAGTGTTGAGGAAATCAGCGAAAGAGCTTTCACTAAAAGTATAAAGATAACCGAAGTAATAATTCCGAACAGCGTAAAAATCATAGGAAATAGCGCGTTTTTGGATTGCAAAGGTCTAATAACTGTAGTAATAGGCTCAGGAGTAAAAACAGTTGGGTCATACGCTTTTGGCAGACTGTCGTCTTTAGCGACAATATACATTCACGGCTTTGCATCTCAGCCCTCCGGATGGAATGGGATGTGGAGTGCCGGCAGTAATGATACGACTATTATTTGGTCGTCAAAAAATACCGTAATTTTTAATTCCAACGACGGTAGCGGCACGACAGCTTCACAGCAAATTGTTGCCTATACTACAGTCGCTCTCAAACTGAATGCTTTTGTGAGAGAGGGCTATATATTCAAGGGTTGGTCAACAACTCAAGACGGCGCGGTTGAATACTTGGACGGCGCAAATTTTGCGATGGATACACAGTCGGAATATACCCTCTTCGCGGTTTGGGAAAGAATATATTTTGAAGCGAAATACTCCGCAGGCACGGGCGGCAGCCTTAACGGAATCACCGAGCAAACCGTTGCTTATGGAGGCAACGCAACGGCAGTCGTTGCCGTTGCGGGCGTTGGATATCGATTTGTGAGGTGGTCGGACGGGATAACAACAGCGTCAAGAGTTGACCGCAGTATAACCGGAAATATTGATGTTATGGCAATATTTGAAGAATATTTTATTGAGATAAACTATATAGCCGGCGAAGGCGGTCGGATAGACGGCGTATTGACGCAAAGCGTACCGCACCGAACTGATGCGACGACGGTAACGGCAATCCCCGAAATCGGATATAGGTTTGTCAAATGGTCGGACGGCATAACCACAGCCTCAAGAACGGAAATAAACGTAACCTCGGCAAAAACCATAACTGCGATATTTGAACCGCATTCAGTTAAAGCAGAATATTTCGGCAGCTATGGCGGAAGCGTCAGCGGAACATTGATTCAATCCATCCCCAACGGTGGCAACTCGACTATGGTAACAGCCGTGCCGGACAGCGGCTACTATTTTGTAAGATGGTCGGACGGCATTGAAAGTGCGGCAAGAACCGATACGGAATTAACATATGATATCAGCGTTACTGCAATTTTCGCAAAAACTTCACTTCCCTTTATCGGTTCTGGAACCGTAGAGAGTCCATACTTAATTCACAATTATGATGAATTACTTCTAATGAAAGAATCGCCCGACGCTTATTATAAATTAGCAAATGATTTAAATCTCCAAGGAATAAGCCATTCACCTATATTCGACCATAACAGAGATTTCGGCGGCGTTTTGGACGGCAACGGGTTTACGATAAAAAATATGACTGTTGATACTTATATAGGCAACTTCCCTTCATTATTGGGCGTTGTGGGTGAGAACGGTATTGTTAAAAACCTCAACATGACAGGCGTATATATTATTATATCGCAGTTAGGTAATTCTGATGTCGCGCAGTGTATCGGCGCGGTATGCGGAGTGTCTTTTGGTATTCTTTCCGATATAACGGTAAGTGGTACAATCCGAGGCAATCATATAACGCACGACGGCTTTTCGATAGGGATAGGCGGTCTTGTCGGTTGGGCTAAAAATAAAGTTGAGAATTGTCATTCAACCATAGTAATCGAATTAGATAACATTGAAATTGACGATATGATTAATAATCTTTGCGTGGGCGGCTTAATCGGCGTTACAGGAAAAGACGTTATTTCGTGTAGTGCGCAAGGAAGCATTACAGTGCGCGGTTGTGACAGCGACGATATTGTTAATTTAAGAATCGGAGGTTTAATCGGCATAATTTATGTAGAGGGACCAGCTGCTCCGATATTTATTACAGACTGCTTTGCTAAGGTTGATATTTATTGCGATTCCTCATCTACTTGCGGAGGGCTTCTTTCGTATTACGGCTCCAATATTGATACTATCACGATAAACGGTTGCCGTGCTGAGGGCAGCATAAAAGCCTTGTTGGGCGTAGCAGGAGGTCTGATCAGCGATTTTTATGCAGCTAATGGCTCAAAAGTAATCAATTGTTCTGTCGTTGCGGATATCTATGCCGTACAGGCCGCAGGTTTTATTATGGATATTGTAGGGCTTAAAACAACAGGCTTTACGTACGGCGTTGAAGTAATCGGCTGCTATGTAACGGGAAGCGTAAAGGGCGTTGAAGCGGCTGGTTTCTGTATGTTATCACGCAGCTATATAAGATATTACCGCTGTTATTTTGACGGAACGGTTCTTACCGAAGCATCCGAATACATTCAAGGCGGTAGCATGACTGCCGTAGGATTCATAATGGAAGATCAGATAAGCCTAATTGAGGAATGCTTTACAAAGGGTACTATAACAGGCGGGAACGGTTCTGCGGGAATGATTTGTAAAGCCACAAGCACAAAATTTGTTAATTGCTATTCAAAGTGCGATATAATTCTTACACTTACCGGTAGCTACTATTCTGCAATTTATGCAGGCGGTTTTGTGGCGATATATAACGGTACGCCGTCATTTAAGAATTGTTATTACGATGGTACAATCAGTGGCAACTTTACTACAACTATGCCAATGATAGGTGCGTTTGCCGGCAGTATAAATTTTTTAACAAATACAGAAAATCTTATGAATTGTTATTTTCTTTATCATCAAGGAAGCAAAGTTGTTCAATCCGGAGGATTTCCTCATCCACAGGGATATTATTCCGATCCTAACAGAATTAACGATTCTGCTCAAATGTATGATTTAGCTGATAAACTAAATATCGACACAGATGTCTGGGTGAATGTTCCTGACGGCACACCACAACTCAGCTTTATGATTGAATACAATGGATAGATAAGCAGACCAACAAGCAATCATGACACTAGCGGAGCATCAAGACGGTGTTCCGCCTTTTTGTTTTACATAGCAAAACTACTAAGGTTTAATTATTATAAAAGCCGTTATTTATAAATGATATTCTTTTACCCATACTAAAGCTATGAAGAAGCTTGCGATACTATCTATTTTGGCTTTGTTAGTGATATGCTCTCCCGCATCAAATATATGTTTTGCGGCGGAAGCCTCCTGCAATTTTGCAAAACGTTATCGGAAGATCAATGATTCAAGACATACAAAAAGCCGTTAATGATTATTATTCGGAATATACTGATTATTTGCCGCAGGTCGAGGTATATGCACCTACAAGCTCCACCAAAGTTTTAAACATTACTTATGATAATAACAATAATATTTATATTGTTACATTAGAAGTGCATCCTTATGTTGCCGCACATAATCCAATCGGGCAAGATAAGATAGCGTTCGAAATCGATGGTTCCGGCGATGTTAAGGTTAAGGAATTTCAACATATAAAAAGTTTTGATTATCCGCCGTGGCTAAATGTAAAATTAAAAAAGCCTTTTCCACCAAACGCGGCTTAAAACACGCACAGCTTTTCATTGTCCATAGCTTAGCACGCACTTGGGACAAAGTAAAGAACGGCATCACAATCAAAATATTGGATTGATTGACTTTTAATGATAATCCTTATGTATTATAAGTTCCATTGGGACGCTTAACGCATTGGACACCTTGTAAACCATATCGCCGAGCATATGTTTTTGGTCTGCTCCGCTTAAGAATTTTTTGATTGTAGGCGGCGTTACTCCTATACGGCTTGCCATAGCCTTTTCATCAATGTTCCGTGCTTTCATTAAGGCTTTTACAAGCTCTACGTCTATGTATTGTTTTTTTACGTTTTCCATATCGTTTTTACCTCTTTAATTTTCAATTATTTTTGTTAAATCCAGAATGAGCATTTGCGTGGAAGTATCAAATTCGGCTAATAACTTAATGCCGTTTCTGCATATTTTAACGTCAATTAGTTTAATAATTTCGGTGCGTATTTTAGCGGCTGAAACCGTTACGCGCTTTTTCTTTTTTTCATCACTAACGAAAGGATAGACTGCTAATGCCTTATCGTCGTTTCTGGCTGCTTTAATCGCAAGCCGTTTGTTTTGTCTATCTAAACCGATAGTTATAAATTCGGGATATCCTAACAACTCAATACATTGTTTGTTAAACGATAACCCGTTTGAAGTTAGATTAATTATCGGCATATCAGTCTTGCCTATGGTAAAATCAAAATTGTTCAATATTTTTGCTCCTCTCATTTTTCTTATATTATACCCTTCCAATGTTATAATTGCAAGCATTTTTAGCACATTGGAAGGATAATATTAGCAGGGGATTTAGCAGAATGGATTATTTATTGAAAATAAGCGAAAGACTTTCTGAATTGATGTTTGAAAAACAAATTAATAATCAAATATTAGCCGATGCTCTTAACGTTCATGTTACAACAATAGGAAACTGGAAAAGAGGCATGAAATATTTGCGTATTAAGGATTTAATCGGGCTTGCGCAATATTTTAATTGTTCTTTAGATTTTATTACAGGACGGTCGGATAAGCAGATAGATTACATTCCAAAGGATTGCCCGCCACTTTATGAAAGATTAAGAGAGGTTATGGAAAAATGCGGCAAATCAGCTTATCAAATGGGTAAAGATACAAATATAAAAGATTCTTATTTATCAAAATGGAAGAATGGACAAAATATTCATATTTTATCGTTAATTGAAATTGCTGATTATCTTGGAGTTTCTTTAGATTACCTTGTCGGGCGCGACAGATAATTTGCTAAAGTAGGCTTAATAAATTAATTGCGTCTAAGTCTAAATCTCGGTTCAGAGAACATAGCAATATACAGTTTACGGATTCTTGTAATAATTTCATAAGCACTTGATTGGTTAATTGACAGCATTCTTCCGGTTTCGGGATAAGACATTCCGCTCATACGGCAGCGTAAGGCTTCTTTTTGGCGTTCGCTAAGTCCAAGTATATCCATTATTCTTTCGAGAGTTTCATATTCAGCTTCACAATCTATTTCAAGTTCAAACGAAGCTTCTTGTTCGTGCATATCATCATAGCAAACGGCTCTACGGTTATTAGTTATGTATCTGGCAATTTCACGAGATACAAGTCTTAAAACAGCTTTCTTAACGGTAATCGCTTTTCCTTTCTTGTCTATCCATAAAACATCATTTAGATTCTTTCCGAAATGTCCGCATAAAAAGCAGATTGCTTCTTGACAAAAATCATATCCGTCCGAAAATACATCTTGACTGTTGTGGTTCATACGATTAGTGCGGTTAATATCTCGCAGCATACTTCTGTACATGGTCTCAAGCCTGACTCCGTTTCTGATGAAGTTTTTGACGGCACATATAGCCATCATTTCACCCATGTACTTAACATTGTCCGGTGTGATAATATCCGATGAATCAGATTCACCTAAGATATATACTTTGCTTTTTCTTACTTCTTCCATTTTCTTTTTACCTCCGATTATTTTTGCCTTTTCGGCAATCAACAGAAAAATCAGAGGGTTTAGTAAATATCAAGAAAACAATCAGAGTAAAGAAATTCCGCTGTCAACGATAAAGAAAAAATAATACATTGGAGTAACGCAAAAAAGCTAAGCTAATGCCTAACTTTTTATCTTAATGCTTTACATATTTTCCGTAATATTTTTTCCGTTGACAGAGGCTAATCCCTCTGATACACAACAACGCCGAAAACGACAAAATAGAAGTTTATGTCTTGGTTACGATACTAAGGCATTCTTTTTTTATGCTTTTCTGCAAAGATAAAAGACATCAATATTTTGAGTTTGACGCCGCAAGAAAAATCCGTGCGGTGATTGGGGCGCGTGGGCGAGCGGTTCAGCGCCGCCAGCCCCCAACACGCACGGTTTCTGCAGGTCACAAAATATGGTTTTTATTGCAACAAAAAATGGATACCGTTAAGCACCCATTCTTTAACAACAAAGTGATTTTAAGTTTATGCTCCTTTTTTAGATTTTTCATTTCAAACTTTCAAAAGCAATATGTGTGAAAGTATGAGTGAAATATGTGTGAAAGTCACATATTTATCCGAAAACCAACGCTTTTTATGCTGTTTACGGGCTTTTTGCAGTTGCCAAATGGAATAGTATTACCCTTTAGGCACTTATGTGACTGTGACAACAAAACAACCAAAGGAGTATTTTTTATGTCAAAATTATCCCGTACGCGTTCATGGCTTATTACCCAAAGCGCGGATAAAATAACCTTTGAGGATTTACAAAAAGCATTAGAGCAATATGTTTATATAGGCCAGAAAGAAAAAGGCAAACAAGGCGGTGAGCAGGGTTACGAACACTATCAAATCTACATCGAAAACCCTACGGCAATCCGATTCGATACGCTTAAAAACAAGCTGCCGAACGCGCACATTGAACCTAGACAGGGTACTAAGAAACAAGCATTTGATTATGTTACTAAAGGTGAAACCAAAATAGGCGAAGTATTCGGAAACGGCGATATTGACTTAACGCCGGAATCTAAAGGCAGGCGGAACGATTTACTTGACATCATAGAGCAGCTTGAGCAAGGCATACCGATTGATGAGGTGCGTCAAATATATAAAACACAGTTTGTAATTTACGAAAACAGAATTAAGGCGTATATGCAAAGCTTGCTCGGCGCGAAGTATAAAAAGGTGTTCCGCAATCTTACGACAACGTATATTTACGGCTCTACCGGCAAAGGCAAAACGCGCTACGTTATGGAAAAATACGGTTACGAAAATGTCTGCCGCATTACAAATTACCAAAATCCTTTTGATATGTACGATGGTCAAAAGGTTGTTGTTTTTGAGGAATTTCGTTCAAGCCTTAAAATTGAGCAAATGCTGAATTATTTAGACGGTTATCCTTTAACGCTTCCGGCCCGTTACGGCGATAAAATAGCCTGTTATGATACGGTATACATCATTTCAAATATTACGCTTTCAAATCAATATGTCGGGATTCAGACAGAACAGCCGGAAACGTATAACGCTTTCCTCCGCCGAATACATAATACTTGGGATTGCGACAGAGAAACGGAACCGCGTCCCCGTTTACAGGCGCAGGCAGAGCAAATTAAGTTAATACCCGTTAATGCTGACGAATTACCGTTTTGATTTATAATTAAGAATTTTTGTTGTTAACATAGGCTATAATCATGTCGGTAAAATTACTCGTTTATGAAAAGTTTGATTTTGATATTCCTCGATTATTTCTTTCATTTTGGCAATAAATTTTTTCCTGTACCGCCCAAGTGTTCTAATATGTAAACCAACAGCTTTAGCGATTTCTTCTAAAGATTTTCCATCATCGTTTATATAAAGTTCAGTAATAACTTGAAAATAATTATGATTTTCTTTTTGGTCTAAGTATTGCCAATATTCGCAAAATCTTTTTTTGAACCACAAAACTGCATCAGCGCGGAGAAAGACCTCGCTGCTGTCGAAAGAGTAATTTAGATAAGTTTTAAGTTGTTTTTCTTCAGCAGTCAAGGCAAACCCTCCAATCTTTATATAAAGACAAAATTCGCCTTGATTTTGTGACATCATTTTTTAAAAAATATTATTATGCTACAAAAAAAGAGTGCAACGTCAGCTATGATTTGCGCTCTTTTATAGATTAAAAGTACCAATACTAAATTTTCTTTATGGTTTGTTCAAAAAAGCTGAAAAAGTTGCCTTCCTCGTCAAACGATAATTGTTCATATTCTATATAAATTCTGATGTTGTTATATTCTGTTTCGGCAGTATAATTTAAGGTATAAAGGCCATCGTCTTCCGTTAGTTCCTTATTATAATTTCCAGTAAAGTCACCTTGTTCAAACGGTATAGGCAGTTTCGATAACTGCTTTTGACGTTCATAATCAGGATTAATATAAAGATAAATGTTTATTGTTTCAAAGGTTTGTTTGTTGTCTAATTTTATCTGAAAATATAAATCATCATTATACTGAGAATCATATATGCGCTTAGTTGTATCCTCATAAGAAGAACCTATATTTAGAAGAATCCCGTTTAAAACGGTATTGACTTCATTTATAGAGGATTCAATTTCCACTTCATTTTCTATTGAATATTTTTTTCCGGAAGGCGTATCGGGAGATGGCCATAAAAAAACAAAGCAAAGGACAATGGCAGCAACCGCCGCCACCATAGGTGTCGTCCACAAAAATATGCGTTTGGTTTTTCTTGGAGGCTTTTTAAATTGACTAGATATAATCTCATTGTAAAAAGCTTTATTTTCTTCCAAAAATTTATCTTCCACATATTTTACTTGTTGTTTTACTGACCTTTTTTTCATATCGGCTCCTAATAAATATTAATAGCGTAAACTTCGTCAATTTGAGTATATAAATTTATATTATAATAGCCTTTTGGTTGGCTTGAAAGTCCACCTGCTACCGCTATGTATGTGTCCTTTCTTGTTTGACCATTTGTAAGCGTATAAGTTATTTCTTGGTATCCGAATCCCGCCATAGCATGACATGCATTGGCAAACGTATAGGAAATGCCTTCATAATTTCCCGCAGAGTCATTCATTATACTTGCTACCGTAAAAGTATCTACAAAAAGTACAAGAGGCATTCCTTCTGTTAAACGCTGTTTTGTAAGGTTGTAGCTAAATGCGCCGTTTTGCATACAACTGTTGTAACTTATATTTCTGCCTTTTTCGCTGACAAATTTCGTCATTCCCATTTTAAATTCCGCAATCGTAGTTCCCGGGCCTGTTACATTTGTTTGCATATAGTTATAAAGAGTATGAATAACCGGAGTGACCTGATTAGACGTTTCAACGTAAACATAGCGGTCTAATAAATAGCTTCCCGGTTCAAATCCCGGAATAAAGTTAGGATAAAACCTTGTATAATAATGTATAATGTTCGCTCCGGCCGTAGGTGTACAACCGTTCGTAATTCCCGTAGGTGTATTGCTTGGATGTCTTACAGCCAATCCATAAGTAACAGGCACTCTGCTGGTGTAATAAATTGTTTCACTGTCAAGCCAAATATCGCTGTTGCCGCTTGCACAAAAAGCCTTTTCTTTTATTGTTTCTAATTCTTCATCGCCTAGTATTGCGCCTGTAGAAGTTTCAATTAACTGACCGCCTTGATAAACTAAATAAAATAGCAAGCTTACATATATATTTTGCCCTGTATATTCTTTATAAGGGCTTACAGCCTCTAAATATATTTCCGCGACTTCAAATATGCCGTCGGTGTTGATAATCAATGCAAAACCCTCGTTTTCTAAAATATTCATAGTGTAGACATATCCTAATTGATTTAAGGATAAATCATATATCGGGTTTTTGTTGATTTCAATAGTTTCCACAGTAATCCCTCATCAGTCAAAATCTGCTCAAAAGCTTTTAAGAATACTAAATCGCATTCTTCCTCGTATGTACCCGCAAAAGCGGTTGTTATACCGCCAAAGCCCGCTATCATTGCGATAGCCAAAATACAAATTGTACTTACTAACCTTTTCATTAATTTTCTCCTTTTTTGGTTGCTCTAATTAATAGACAAAAAAAAGAAGGAAATTGTGACAACTTTAATTTACTTTTTTAACATTTTCATACCCCTTGAATATTTTTGCCTTACTGCGTCGTAACTTAAATTAAGCTCCCCGGCAATCTCCTTTAGGGAGTAACCTTCCCACACATACATTTTTATAATCGTTTTTGTAGTCTCGTCAAGCTGTTCTAATTTTTCGGAATAGTCTCCATAAATTTCTTGTTCGATTTGTTTATCCGACAGACTTTGCGCAGTATCTGAAGGAATTAAAAATTCCCGCCGTCTTTTTAACAGCAGGTTTTTGGTGGCGTTATCACTTATTGTATAAACCCAAGATGTGGGTTTTTCAACTTTTTCAGGAAGGTTCATTTCAAGGATTTTGCGGAAAAACTCCTGAGCTGCGTCTTCGCCTAATGATATATTTTTAAATTTTATTGCGGTATGTAATATTATTTTAGGAAAGTAATAGTTGTAGATTTCGGTAAACGCATTCGAATCAACCTTTATCTTTTTAAGCAGCCTATTAAATCTTTTTTCGTCCATAGTATATCCTTAGATTGTTTTCTGTTCAAATTAAACCTCTTAAAGCTTTTATCATGCTCATAATTACATGTTTTTGATTTTGAGTTAAAGTAGACCATTCCTCAATTAATTGTTTTTGCTCTCCTGTCAAATCGTCTAACATTTCATCAGTAAAGAGTTGAGATAAGGATATATTCAAAACATCACAAAGGGATTCTAGAACTTCAACGGTAGGCATTGATTTTCTTCTTTCCCAAGTGTAAAGCGTATTATGAGAAACACCAGCCTCTTTACATAACCTATTAGAAGACCAGCCTTTATCTTTTCTTAAATTATTTATTTTATTAAAAAGATATAATGAATCCATATTCTCAACAACCAGTGTTATTTTACTTCATTTGCAAAAGAAATATATCTTTTACAAATATGAAATAATTAACCTTATTGTTGAAATTGTGAGATAAGCCAAAAACAATAAAAAAGCCCTCCCAATTTTAGGTTTAAGAGGGCTGAAAATTATAAGCTTAAGCATTACATTAAAGAATGTTTGATTATTGTTTATCTATTATAAATTTTAGCTGGGGGGAACCGAAAGGCACATCAATCCAAATTATTTCATCTTGACCGGCATTTAAAGTATCTGCTAATAAATATAACTCACTTATATCCTCATATTCGTAAATTTCATAACCATCATCTTCCCTTATTGCTTCTTGCGCCAAACCATCGCTATATTTAAACCAGTGGCAGTTAATTATTGTTGATTCATCAGGCCATCCTTTTTCAGTAATGCCGTAAATTCTGTTGCTGATATTTCCTGTATCTATTCCGCTGATTTTGCCCGAATAATAACAACTATTTATATTAACATTGTAAAGAATGCTGATAAATCCTATGGCGTAGACATATTGATAAGGATTTGTATTTGTTATAAAAATGTTACTTGTCGAGTAGCAATTTACAACATCACAATAATCCGCATAACCCATAAACCCATAAGCATTCTCTTCCGAAATAACATCGCCTGTGGAAAAACACTCTTTAACACGTCCTCTTGGAGCAGTATCTTTAAATGACGGATGCATTGCCGCCAAATCCTCTATAAAACCGGCAGCATAAAAACGGCCTTCCGTCTTTCCGCTTGAATAACAACGATAAAAGTCTACACTTATAGCTATTACTACAAATCCCGCCGCATCGCTACTGCCAAAAGTGTCAACATTGGCATAACAGTTTGTAATTTGTATATAATTGCCCTGACGCAGATTGCTAGGTATTTCCACTACAAATCCCGCCGCATAATAACCCTCAACATATCCAGTAGTATAACAATTGTTTATTATACCACTTTTGGAGCTTATGCTATATACAAATCCTCCTGCCCAAGAAGAACTGACTATATTGACTACCGCATAACAATCCTCAACTAAAAAGTTATCTGCATTTAAACTTCCGATTAAACCACCGGCATAGTCTACTGACGTTATATCCGCTATCGAGTAGCAATTTGTTATAATAACTTCTATGTTGGAGTTAATCTCGGCTATTAGCCCTCCGCATGTAGCGTTTGCATTGATGCATATTTGCGTTTCGCTAAAGCAATCCACTGTGTTAAATTGCTGAGATTCGCCTGCATCTAAGTACATTCCTATAAGGCCGCCGATACCCCTATAGTTTTTATCCATGGTAAAATCTATTTCAATTAAACTAAAGCTGCTGCACGAAACTATGCCTGAGGATACTACTCCCGCCAAACCTCCTACATAAAGCGTACCGCTACTTACCGCACTTAAATTTATTTCAATTTCGGTATCGCAATTTTTTATCGGCGCTTTTGATTGACCTACAATCCCGCCTATGGCAATACCGCCGTAATCAAGCCTATCCGCCGTAATCTCTCCATTTACATTGATGTTTTCTAATATTCCTAGCGACACACCTGCAACAGCTCCCACGCAAAGGGGTTTAGACGAACTTGAAATATAATTAGGCACTGCTATTTTTACATATGTCATATCAAGATTTTTAACAGAGCCGTATTCGCCTATAAAGCCGAATAATGAGGGGAATTGATGATACACGTCAACAGTCATATTGGCAATGGTATGGTTATCTCCGTCAAAATTACCGTGAAAAACAGTGTTAGCGTAGTCGAATAGCGGAGTATGGTCTATATCTGTAATATCTATATCGCTTACAAGCTTAAAGTATACATTAGAATAGTTTGAAAAATTAGCTATGCCTTTAAACTGGCTGTAAGTGTTTATTAAATAGGGACTATTTTGCGAACCATTGCCGCCTTCAAAAAGAAATCGGAATATTGCCGTAACGGTAAATTCATAAGTTATATGATTGTCGGTTCTTTCTTCTGTTTCTTTTCCGTCAGACCATTTAACAAATTCATACCCTAAATCAGGTTCGGCTGTAACTGTAGCTGCGTTTTGGCCATATAATACGTCCTGTATTTTTTCAGTTTTGCCGTCGATTTTGCCACCGGTTCCGGCTATATAATTTACTTGAATGTTTATTGTTTCTTGAATTTTGGAGAATAAAGCCGTAATAGTAAATTCATAAGTTATATTTTCGTCCTGTCTTGACGGTTCTGCTTTACCGTCCGACCAACGCAGAAATTCGTATCCGTTATATGGAGTAGCAAATATCGTATCCGCGTTTTGTCCGTACATTATTGTTTGT